>BHDV01063339.1:25802-40772 GCA_005406045.1 Adoxophyes honmai
GCCGCCTACCGCGCGCGCGCGCCCGACCACCTGCACCTCTCGCAGCACCAGCAGCTGCACCTCTCGCAGCCGCACCACAACTTGCAGGTGAGCGCCCAATCATTCCATCACTACTTTCTTAAGCTCTTGCCGCTGCGAAATGGTCAAACTTGAAGTTAACAGATCTCTTTAACTCGAAATACTCGAATATACAATCGTATTTTATGCAGTTTTTGCATTCGTTCGTTTCGTGTGTGTCCACTCCTCGGGCACTAATAAACAATGACGACTGAGTTATTCTGAAATGGCGGTATGCAGAACAGTTAAAAGGGACAAATTACATATAATGACAAGACGAAGAAGAGAGCGCCAAATTGCGGCGGAATCACTTAGTTTGATAATATTACCGAAGCGAACAGCATTCCGGTTGTTATGAGCTCATTACGTTGCGTGCGAGACGAGAGAATTACGTCGATTGTTTGAAATGCATTGACAGGAAGCATTTCAAAATGAAACCGCTCGCGCGCCAAAACTTTTTTTCTCTGTTGCGAAGCGTTACATTATTTATAGAATATTTTATCTTTGCCTCATAATTACGGCTGTTGTTTCAATTTTATTATACAAACTTAGCTCCCTAGGTGTTTTAGGTAATTGGAAGTCTTCTTTATTGGGTGATTCGTGACGTGAAAGGACATAAAAAACATGGTAGTCTGGTGGAGTATCGACCGGCGGCGGGCGTGCGCGCGCCTCGCCGGCTCCGCGCCGCGCTCCGCCGTGCCTAAACAGACCTTGCCACGCTCGACTTTAAACTTAGGCTACAATGAAAGATATATACCATAAAAATCAAACACCCATAAAGAAACTTGTGTCTTTTTTTAATTTAAAATTAGTTTAAATGATGTCAAAATTTACACGTTTAAAAATATTGAATCCAAATGGAGCAATACGGATGTCTAAAAAGCTGATGATAATGAGGATCTTCTTAGCTTGAATTTCAAATTGGTTTTTACTTATGTGTTTTACGTATGAAATTCACTTTCACTTGGCAGTCTTAGATTTATGACTCATGATCATGACCCTCCAAATACAATTTCAAGTAATCAAACTTCAAAACTCGGGGTAGCCAGCAACCTGAATTTATGTAAACAAGTAGATTTCGTTACTTTAGCACCATAAAAGGTCAACAGGTGTTGTAATTGTTGTCGTGTGATATGCCGTGTTTGCGATCGCGCAGATGTATGGACACCACATGTTTGTCTTTCGCCTGCGCCCCTTGAAAACTAAGTTCAAGTTCCGCCGTTTATGACGGCTGCCCTATTTATTACTGCCAGTATGAAGCATTCCCGTTTCAAGTGCAACTGCGGTTGAGTCACACATTTTAAATTAGCTCTTCAGTTTTAATTGACTTTGCTCATCAGTCTTCATTGTTGCATGAGCCGAATCTTGTTAAAAATAGCCATCCTCAGTCCCTAATGAAAGAAATCAAAGCTCAAAGAAAATGTACAATTCAGTTGAATTAAAAAGAAATCGAAACTTATTTTACTCCCTTTTGTGCCGAGGGCGAGCTACAGTGTCTGGGGAAGGGACACGTGTTCTCGGTACAGGAAGCAATTGGGCCGGAGTACGTACTTTTTGCTCCTAGCGCGACACTTGGAATGTCACCGACTGCTCGCTGAGCGTTCCCGCCGCGCCATACTTTTAACCATAGCAGAGCGCAGCTGGATCAAAACTCTCACTATATAAGAAAGAAACGAGTAGAATTACGAGGTCGTTGGTGAGCAAACTTATTGTTCTAGTTCGTTAACATAGATCATAGACACCCGATTTGACAACTTATTCAGGAAACAATAGCATTCATAATGTAAACGCTTCTGAAAAGTTTAATGAGGGAAGGAAAACCTTGCCGCCTTGTAAGTTAAGTGTTCGTCCCCTTTGCTGATTGAGACTATCTGATACAGTCATTAGGTTAGTACGAAATATAGGGGTTACCTGGAAAGTTTCCGGGAGTTTTGAAAATTGGTGAATTTATAGATTTTGATGTGCTCTTTCCGAATTTCAACTTTGCCACCTCGTATCTTTGCCGCTAACTCCGCCATATTGGAAAAATGGCGAGTAAAAGCAGTCTTTTGACAATATCTCCTGTCTGACTAATTTTACGATAAAACAGTATATTACACAATAAAACTAGAAGCAATTGCCTACAATTTATGTCTTGGTGTTTTTTCCATAAAGTCAATAGTTTTGGCGTACGAGCGCCACAAAGCACACTTCGTAAAATGTGTTGGTAAGCGCATAACTCAACAACGCCTGGACCAATTTGGACAATTCCTTTTTTTTGTAATGTTTGTTGAAGTTCACGGAAGGTTTATACGGTGAGAAAGTATTTAAAATATCGAAAATATTGTTCTCCCATACAAACTTTATCGACTCGAAAAAACAGCAAGCACCGTAGAATTTCATACATCTTACGCGTTTTTGGTAAAATGGTCTCTACAAATTTCAATTACCTCTTTTTTTAGCTCGAAAAAGACGCAAGCGCCGCAGAATTTCATACATCTCACACTTTTTTGCGAGCAAAATAAAAGTACCTATTTCGTTCATTATTCGAGCACTAAAGTCGGTAAGGGGATAGTTTCTTACATATTGGTAATGAATCAGCCCTTAGATACTTATAACTCCCTAAGATACGGCTGTCAAAACCTCTACTGAGTGACAAAAGACAAGCGGAGTTTTTCGTTGAGTAGTGTAGGAGTACACTTTGTGGCGCTCGTACGCCAAAACTATTGACTTTATGAAAAAAACACTGAGACATAAATTGTAGGCAATTGCTTCTAGTTTTATTTTGAAATATAATGTTTCATTGTAAAATGAGTCAGACAGGAGATATTGTCAAAAAACTGCTTTTACGCGCCATTATTCCAATATGGCGGCGTTAGCGGCAAAGATACGAGATGGCAAAGTTGAAATTCAGAAAGAGCACATCAAAATGTATAATATTACCAATTTTCAAAACTCCCGGAATACTTTCCAGGCAAAACTACCCAATGACTGTAGTAATCTGCTAGTTCAGCCGATTAGTCTCCTCCGACAGGGCTGTTTATTTCAATCATTTGTGAATGTGAAGATATTGATGGTTCAATATTCGCAACCCTGGTATATGTATAAATATTATTCGCAAATAAAAGTAAAAAGATAGATGTTTACCTTTACGCTAATGTATTTATCGTAAAAAATATTTGCAAGTGTTTATTAATTTTATCGCGTCACGCGACGTGCTGTAAGCTGCGAGTTCTTAAAATTGGCCTTTTATCAATGATTGCTATTGATAAGCGCCTCTGCGAGCGTACAAAAATAAAACGCTCGGTACAAAGTTTAATAACTAGGGGTTGAGATAAGGGTACTAGGAAGTCCGGGGCACGGCGTGACGCGCGGCGTGGGCCGCGCCGCGCGCGTAGGATGAAAAGGTTAAAAGCCAATCTTCAGCTCCAATAAATCGATATTAGGTAGGTATAGAGCCACATTTTCTCTGAATGGAAAATTTTAGTAAGCAGTAATTCACTTGTTTCCTGTCCCAGCGATAAGCAATGCACACTGCACAGCCGAAACTTGAAACTACGTAACTCATCGGCTTGCGCCGGCCGCGGTTTGGACCGTTTGTGATTTCAATGTTATGTTAGCGAGGTATTAAAATGTGTCGTTGAAAATAGAATATAGATCACGAATGTTCTACTTAGGACTACTTGCGACTGTGTTCTAGAGTCCATGAAGATAATTAAATACTTAAATAAAAAAAAGTAGTTTTCTATAGTACCTAGGGTGTCTTCGCGGATAGATAACACAGCATTTTACCAAAGGTTCCAGAAATTTGTTAATTATTTTAATTTTTAATTTAGTGTGCAATGTTAATGTTCATTAAACAAACAACTTTTAAATATCTTTGTCATCGTCATTTTGCGATTTTTTTAATATTTCTCTTCTAACTTTGGATCGTTATTACTCATAGTAATAAATTAATAATATAACCTATAGGTAGCTCTAGTCGAAGCGACCCAGCCGTGATTATCTATCAAACGCAGTATAATGATATATCAGTAAATAATTCTGTGAATTGATGGTCTTTAATTCAGTCTATAGATTCGACCCTAAGCACAATTGCAAATATTACGACAGTAAAATTATTTTTCATGTTGCTAGATCCTTCTATTATCTACAGAATATTTCAATTAGATAGGTCTGTGTTTTATTAGGGCATTAATGACCTTGCTAAGTTTTACTATCGGGTTAATTGACTTCAAACTTCTTTTATTAATTAAATACAAAATACCGGAATACAAAAGACATTAATCGAGCATTTTATAGGTATTTCCTTTATCACAACTGAAAGGGTAAAGGTCCCACAAATAAGTGAATTAAAAATAGATATGGTACATGAGCACGTTGTTAATGAGATTTGCAGTAGGCGTTCGTGTTGAAATGTCATGGGCGGGCGGGCGCGGCCCGCGGGAGGCCGGTCGATTCCCTGCAAGACCCCCTAGCCGCACCAAACCAATCTTGTCCTTACTATATCTATTTTTATTCGAAACCATCACGAAACATCTGAAGGTCATCTGCTGATATATTAGTTATTTAGTTTAAAAATAATTCCATTAGAAATGAAAAGCGCACAGGAGACGGCAAAAATGAAATTAATGACAATATTTCGCAATCAACAACACGTATACATATTAGCTCCCTATGATAAACTCTTGTATCACTTAACTGCTATGTTACTCTCCACGCTAAAACTTTACCAGATCGGACACTGCTGGTTTGCGGCCTGATTATTAGGACATATATATTTAGATACATTTAAACTTCCTTATAACTAAAACGGGTTCGGTCAAACCATTCGCATTATATTTTGAGTGTTAATAATTTTTAGTTGATGCTGCAAACAACAATAGGTCATGTGACAAATAAAGTTTAACGGTAGTTCTAAGGAAAAGTGTTTACATGTATGTCTCTTACTCTTTATTTTCCTCTATACAGCGGTAACATTGTAAGAAAGAGTATGTGGTTATGATTTCATCAATATACCTACGTTTTTTTTTCATGTTTTGATATGTATTTCTTGCAAAGCCTGTCTCACCAGAATACATATTTCTCTGATCTTTACTGAACTTTGTACAGAAACCTTTTACCTGTTACGAAATGTAAAAATGGAATAGGTAGGTAATGTTTAGAATAAACGAATGGGTAAGATTAATATTTAAACACGAAGATCCGAGCAAAACTAGCATTGGAGACATCGGCCAACTATTCTTTCCAAAAACGCAAACCTAAAAAGATATCTAACATGCTATGTAACTTTCACTCAACTTTCGTCTCTCACCCAAATGTAAATTCAACATGAGACTACATCAATTTGATAACTATAAAACTCGTTATTGAATAAAATAAATGTACGTATTTAGATACGGACCGGTCGCGAGTTCCTTTCACACGGGAGCGATCCTTACCTGCTGCCGAGTGATTGCAATCCTCGGGTCATTTGAAGCGATGTGTGATCAGATAAGGTGCCGTTAGGTTGTCTGGCTACAATGCGGCTTCGTCTGCCTCGCGGCGTAACATTGAGCGAGTAACAAAATCGCGGGAGCCGCGGGAGCGGGGGTGGCGGAACAGGTTTGTGCGCCCGCGCGCGCCTCGTCTCCAGACTGACGGATCGACGGCCAGCTGTCACTAAGTGCTTATGCTGTGACAAATCCCTTGACTCTTAAGTTTTTCAAATAAACGTTCGTATCAACGTTTCATTTACCCATACTACTGGCGCGTCTTGCGTAGTGTCTAAATAACTGCGCAATTAAACATTCAGGTGTAATAGGTCATTTTGGTTGTTCATTCAAACAACAAAATCTTTACAGAGTATGAAATTATGTGAGGTCGCTTATAACTTGGGTTCATTGTTATAGCCCTAAACAACTTCCCTAATCGACTTGCGAAGTTACAAAAATACATGATCTTGGACCATTAAATCATCTTATTAATTTATTTTACTTCTAAATGTTCGGATTAAGTGTAGCCAGTGTGAAAGTATATGGGAACTAGAGTCTGGCTAACCAAAGCGTGACCTGGGATTTTTCCAAAAAGTTTTATATGGGAACATTATTAATCTGACAAAGATATGCACCCCATTCACGATAGCTCCGAGATGTGGTCGGATCCTTTAACCTGGTCCAATTTGATCGTCAATGGCGAATCGTCGCTCCAGAGTTCGAACCCACGTCCGCGCACGATATTTTTGGCGCGAACTCACCGTGAATGCCGGATCCCACGTCCAAGCCGTCAGTTCGTTCGTCAGTGTTGCCAATTTAGCAAGTTACGCAAAATTTGGCATATTTATTTGTTGTTTTGCATCTAGCATACTTTTTGGCATAAAATCATTAGGTAAATATTTAACCATGAACTTACTTTAAATGATGTTTAATTAGAAACTACAATAAAAACAAAGTTTACCATAGACACGTTTTGTCATTTTCATGTTTCCCTTTTTATTAGGCACTCTTTATCTTGCCTTTGTTTAACTTTATATTTTATTTCATATCTAGTTGTAAAAAAATAATGTTTGCATTGTTGTATAAGGAAGTCAAAAAACGCCCTCGGTGCCTTCCTACACCAATCGCATTCTTTGACTCCTCTTATAAATAAGCATTAAGTATTATGAAATTAAATGACATTCTATTTAATTTGACATTTAAATTTTTTTTGCATATTTTCTAGCATTATTTTACGACAATTAACATATTTTAGGCATAATTTGAGCATTGCGTTGGCAATACTGTTGAGAACTGAAGAGCCGGAGCGACGCTAGTCAATGGGCAAATCCAGTGCTACCGGCGTCGCTCCATTTGGATGTGGGTCCCGCCCACATCCCGGAGCTATCGTGAATGGGGTGCTATACGTCAAACGTTGTGTCAGTGTTGTGCTACTATAGTTAGTAATACCATATAAATATTTTTTAAATTTGCCGCGTTTTCTCAGGTCACGCTTTGGTTAGCCAGACTCTATCTGAACATAACATCATAGAGTTCCATATGTCGTTGTCACTTAACCAATAAAACAGAATATAATATATTCATTGCCGTTTCGCGTTATCGCTTATTTCTCTTATCTGTGTTCAAGCGAAAGATTATGGTGGAATTTACAATTGTTGGTTTAGTCCAATCAATGAAGCAGTAGACCCTGACAACAATTGTAGCCAACCGTAAAATTTTGTGGCGTGTTAGAGTCACCAAACAAACTTATTACTACTTTTCAAAGTTTATCTATTCGTACATGTATTGTATAATTTTATTTTTGAACGAAAATTTAAGTGGCTTCTATCGAAAAGGCAAATCGGAAATTTGTGAAATAATAATGCTTTATCCAATTTTATTTCCTCCCGTGTAATTGCCAGCATGCCAAAAGCACCTTTTTGATTCCACTAGTGGCGTAACGGAAGAATGGAATGTAACTAAGTTACGACATTCATTTTCTCTATAATCGTACATATCGCTAGTCTTTGGTGATGAAATTATAACAACGACGCAGTTACACATAACAATGGAGAGAATATTGGCACTTACCAACAATTGTTAGAGAATTAATTAAAACATGTAATCCATTATGCATGCGCGAATCTTAAGGGTCAGCTTCTCAACCTTTCGTTTAACATTTATATACCGACCGTCACAACAATGCCTAAGAGGTAAACTTCACTCAATAAGCTTTGTAATTAAGCAATTCAACAGTAATTAGAAACTTAAACACAGCTGATATTATCAAGTGTTGACAAGACATTTAACAACACTTTTTGTGAATTATTCCAATCTAGAATGTTCCCTTTCAATGTAGCTTTACTTTCAACTCAAAAAATTCGGCGATATTAGTTTTCCCCTTTGTGTCCTGCTCTTCATTATAGCTACTGGCTTTTCTGGATTAAAAATAAGAGCCAGTGGTGCACCCACGACTGTAGAGTAGAACCGACGATGTATTCTTCCTACTATCGTCGCATCCACAGAACAGTTAAAAGTCTCTTCCCTGTAGTGGAGTTAAAGGGTGGGAGACGCGGGCGGCGACACTCGTTCTAATAAGAATCAGAAACTCCTTTCTAACTTATTTTATCTCTTCTGTGCACGTATTTTTCCTAGTCTGGAAGCTGGGTGTAATTGGATATTATTTCGGCAGGTGTCCGCGGCGCAGCATATGCAGGTGAGCGGCGGCGGCGGCGGCCACGTGTCCGTGGCGGCGCAACAGGGCATGTACGCCAACTTCCAGCACCAGGGGACGTCTTCGCCCCAGCACCATCAAGGTAAACTTATCACAGCTTCACTACACTAAAGTTAATCAGTAATATCAGGGACTACTGTTTACACAACTATCATCACGCTTTACTTGGCTAAATCATTAGTCAAATAGATTGATTGTTAATTTAATTAATAGGTTATTTTTCACGTTTCGTGAGCTCTGCCTTCCCCATTTGGGAACATAGGCGTCATTATATGTATGTAAGAATTGATAGGGTTTATGTCCATTGCAAATGGTTGGCAGCAAGTTTTGCGTCAGGAACTTAATTGGGTTCGGCCTATCGCGTCACTGGCGCTCGCTTGTCGTTTGCGCAGTGCATTTCACTCGATACTCCAACGCTATCAATGAACTAAAATTCCAGCTGGTGAGATACTGGTTGATCCATGTATTAGATGTACCTAAAGATGATTTGTTTAAGGAACTGGATCAAGTTGCTGATGATCTGGCAATGACTTTATTGTATTGGGGACGCCCACGTCAATCCCATTTTGCGTTATCAATGTGATGGCCTAGCTCACGCCTAAGCGTAGTGCTTGCAAGAGAGGGATAGAAATTGTTCAGACAAATACCTACTGAATGGCGAATATGCTTGCCGAGTACCAGTCTGATCAAGATATGTGATTTCGTCACAACGGTTCAGACGCGATATATTTCTCCTTGCAGTATGCACTTGTGTTGTGTGAGAGAGCAAAGCTATTTAAGCGATTATTACGACTATGTGCAGTCGTAATGTTTACGGTGAGCCAGTAATTGGATCAAATGCATATTGATTGACAGTGGCCATACGAAAATATGATGTTACAATTCTCGACCGTTCCTCACTTTGTTATCAAATTGACATTCAAGACACGGTATAGGTCTATTTATCACTATCCACATATGTTCTGTTTTACGCTCATAAAGATCGATTCCACTGTATGAGAATAATATAAAAGTATACATAATAATATAATATAGGTGATAGGCACATATACAGTCGAGTTCATGAATATATGAGCAGACAAATGTCAAATTTGTAAACTTTTGCACCTTATTGTCAATGTCATAAAGGTGTACAGATATTTTTGAACCCTCAGTTTTGCTCATATATATTAATGAACTCGACTGTACATATAAGTCACTCTTTACTCGCGAGTACTCTTTGGTTTATATAAAAAAGCGGTAATAGTATCATTCCAAGACTAAATTATTTTCTCGCTTGGTATTATCGACTCTAATTAACATAAAAGGTACATAATTATATTTAAGTAGAACATGGTAAAAATGTTAACGTTTTGTTAACCAACCGAAGTTATTTTATTGTTGACATTAATATAACATACCAGCTAAGAAGTTAGTTATAAGATTATTAGATCCCTCAAAGACTTCTTGGTATAAATATGACACAATGCTTTGAAAGTAAACATTCGTATTGGCAAGCGTCTCAGGCATGCCGCTCTCACCGCCATATTGTGAAGTAGGTAGGCTAATAACAAAAGTAATATTCATTTCAATGAAATGCTAAACTGATGATTCAATTCCGGACCGGGGAATGGAATGCACGCATACCTATCTACCTACCGAGAAACGGCTTGATACATCGAAGGAAATAGCACGTTGTCCTATTTAAGTCTAACAGAGTTACTGTACCGTCAACTGGCTCGATCGCTTTAAAAATATTAAACAAAGAAACATCGTGTTGAGAGGTTTTTTTTTCATAACACTTACTTTGTCAGCGCGGTGTTCTGTATAGGCGTATTGAAATAAAGTCCTTAAAGGATTAGGTTAAGGGCGAGTGTAAGTGAAGGTCCTTTTATCGTAGCTATGTGGCGCGGGGAGGGCGAGGTTGACGATCTGCGAGAATGCGCCAACTCGCGCATCGCATATTGCAAGCTCGGGGATGACATGGATTGACGCATCTGCTTCGGATGATACACTTTGCGTACAGATACTGACAATCAGACATTTAGAAAGACTTGTTTGTTTCGTAGTTATTGTACTGAAGATAGGTAATTGGTGTACCTACCTATTCAGATTGGAAATTTTAGTAACAGTATCTTTCTCGTCTAGCGTAAAATTCGATAACTAGATAAAACTACTTGATAAAGAAATTTAAAATACATAAAGCAGTTCAAAATCTGATGTGCATTTCTATCGCTTAAACTTAAATGTTCATTTTATTCTCGCCTAGCAAAATCAGTGTTGAGATATTTAATTTGCATGTCATCCACATGCACGAAAATGTTACCAAAGATACAAAAAACTTGTTAATCGTTGTTATTCGTGGCCGACCGTGTAATTCGAAGCAATTATAGCTGTTACAAGTTTAGTCAGCGAGTTCAACAATTCTTTACAAAATAATTCGATCATACAATTTGCTCAATTTAACAAAAACCTTTCTCAAATCAAACGTGTCGTGGTTTTATTAGAAAGGAATACGCATATACATACATTTGTTGTTTAAAAATAAGAGTCGCCTTCACCCGCGCTAACCGTGCTGGTATACTTAATACTAACCGCAGCCTATACCAGTTGGGCACCTTCTCTCTGTTAGTTTAATACGTAACAGACCTAGACATCTTGGAATTAGACTTTCTAGTAGCTAACCGGAATTATTCGGACTCACGACAGTTTCGGTTGTTATGAGATTGCGATTACTTCAGAATTATAGCGACAAATGACGTTATCTACCTATGATATTTGGCGGAAGGGATAGATAAATCCTGATGTGATGAGTCACTAGCAGAGTTATTTAGTCAAAAGAAAAAAAAAACTGCTCCAATTCTCTAGACGTCAAGAAGATTCAAAGAAGATAATATTCTGTTTTTGTATGTATCTAAAATCAAGCACAGTTTTGAGTTAGAATAGAAATTTAAGATTTATTATAGGCATCGTACGATATTTATATCCGATTATCCTAAGTAATCCAATTTCTATAAATGTAATAATCATTTTGGTTCCGTGTGGTGCCGGGTTAGAATAGCACCTCCCCCTTTTCTCCCGTGGGTGTCGTAAGAGTCGACTCTGGGAAAGGGGTTAGTGTATTGTGGGCGATGGGCTAGCAACCTGTCACTGCAATATCATGTTTAACCATCTGGTTACCCTACTGAAATTGCTAAATGTGGCACTGGATTTTTGAATCCATGTGCTCTGCCTACCCCTCTTGGGAATACAGGCGTGAGAATATGTATGTATGTATGTAATAATCATTTTGGCATAGTGACATAAAATTCTTTCGTCTCTGCACATCGAGTCCAGCTCGCTATGTTTCGGACTATTGGTCTCCCTTCAACCAGAGCATGCAAGACACGCACGTAGTCCTTTTACGGCGCGTCCCAATATCCAATCTAACGATGGTTTAGCTTTCAGTAGGCCTAGCACGGCAACTCTCGCGCGAAATAGACCACCTGTCATTTTATGAAGTTAGAGTTAGACAGTGACAGGTACAGTCTCCGGCTTTTAACGTGACAAGATTTAGTATTGGGGGTAGCATCGCTTTTCTCTACTTAAAATCTTAACAAGTTTTATTTCGGGCTCTGTATAGTCTATCTCGCATGTGAATCGACTAGCACTTGCAGTGCTAAGCTGGCAAGAAATAGGTAAATGACATAACGCCCATGTTTAGATACTATAGCTAACTGTGGATATCATGCCTCGAAACATACAAATGACCGTACTTAACTTATGCAATACATTTAAAACATGTCGAAAATTTAACGGATAACTCATGTTCATTAAATCGAGTTTAGCTCGACATGTTTCGGACTAATTCGTAGTCCTTCATCTAGGAGCCGCGGCGGCTGCTGCAGCCAAGCGCGAACTTCAACATGAGTGAGTCTCACAGTAGTTTAATGTTTAATACATTTAAAAGATGTCAAAAGTAGCGAGGGCATTTCTATTGCACCGCGTAATTACCTGAACAGCTTCGTATTCCGCGCAAAAGTCGTCAGACGCACCCTAGGCACTAGTGGTGGGATGTAACGGCGAGGCACTTGTCGCGCAGCGTTTGTTCACCAACGATTTCCATACTAGCACGCAAGGGCCTAGCCGGCACGACCATCTATCTAGCTATTCTAAATATAGCACGGTCCCAGTATACGATCTCTCGACAGTTTGGCTTAAGACAATGACGGATAATACATAGGTAATCTACATGTTTTGAGTTTTTGAAATGTAACTTAAAGTTTAAAACCTTCGACTACCTTTATTTCTCTTTATTTCTAGTATGTATATCGGTATCCTGTTTTTAACTTTTGCTGTAGAATTAGGGTTTAAAATACCTCCTACAGGAGCTGGGCTGGCATGAATAGCATGCCGATCGGCTCCTCCATGCAAAATAGGCGCACCTAAGACGTCGACTTGCGGAAACCAGCCCGTCCTACAGTTACAATAGGGTTTAAAATTGCTATTATTGGCGCAACGTCGGGTACTGGGTCCTTACGTTAAATAAAATGAAAACGACCTTGATATAAAAAAAATGCTACGCAATGAAACAACGAAAAATACTAATTTTTTGGGTTGTTATAACTACGGACCCTATCTTACAAACAGTCGTTATTTAACAGAAATGAGCACAGACTAGATGCAGGTGGAGTAATTACATAGTGCCTAACGCAGGAAGCAAACTTAGTAACTAAACGAGACTAAAGCACTTTCTATTCAGTGTTTCCTGATCGACATGTTAATATAATTTTTACGTTTTAGGGTGTAGCATAAGATAGGAGTAGCTACTTAGTATTATTTTTGTGCGAGTACAATAATGTAATTTGTCATAAAACCGCACTTGTTCAATCTTATGCCGTTTTAGAGAGAAATAATATAAATTTAGGTATATTTAAATTGTCCATATTGGAGATTTTACCTAATGGAATAATTTTATTAACACAAAAAAATACAAATTATTACAAACTAGAATAAAAAAATACAATCAACTATCTATAAGTAAAAAAGTTGTTCCAAATCGCTGCCAGGCGGCAGTGTGCCCAGAAGACTGGCAGCATTGCCACGCTAAATTAGTTGTCATAAATTATACCTAATTAGCTGTCACGTATTGCAGAATTTCGCTAAAGCCCAATCTTTACCGTCAATTCCACTGTTTGGTTGTAGGGGGAGGTTGCGACTCGTACTCGGTATCACAGTCGCAAAGCATCAACTTCTCTCAGGCGATGCGCGCGCGCCCCGCGCCGCCCGCGCAGCAGCCCTCTCAGCCTCAGCAGATGAGTAAGTACACAAGACACAAATAAGATAACTACTTACAGACCTTTGAAGGAAATGCCTGCAAGTTTGACAGTCGATATGAAAGCTTGAACGGTCGATGTTGTTGCTGTATCTTTTCCGCATCATTTGTCTAAAAAATTTTGACGTCTATTTTGGACCACATGTGTTTCATGTATTTATGTGTATGTATTTCGATTTCGCTCGTGTCAATAACGTTTAAAATTTTGTCTGTTAAAAACCAGATGTTTTACGTGCAAATGCACTCAGGGAAAGTGAAAACAGGTCGGATTTAAAAAAAAAAAATGAAATCCGACCATTTTTAACTGACCGTGTTTAATTGTTACGGATAGGATCATCGTAGTGCAGTATAGGAGCGTCCTTGAAGTAGGAGATTTCGGATTTCTCAGAAAAATGTGCGAAATACTTACCTACTGCTATTAATTATTAATGAAAATCATATTCATACATGATTAAGTCCTGCGTAGTGATAAATATGAGTGAGAATTACGAAAGTTCAAAGCATTATAAATATGCGAAATCCAACAATTTTTCACTGCCAGTGTTTTATTTTTAAGTATTGTTATTCTCCCTTGTGTCATTGCTATTTATGAGTGTCCTTGAAGTGAAAGGAAAACAATATTGTCTTATTTGTCTTCTATAAAGTTCATTGTCACCGAACACTGGGTTCTCTCTATCTTACCTTACGTGTCACGTGCGTGTTGCATATACCCGGGACAGGTACAGGTGACATCGCGACGCACGTGCTCAAGTACGAGAGTGAGGCCAATATTACTGCACGCGTGCGACAGAGATAGACAGCGGGTCAACGCTCGAATTTCGCTGTGCTCCGCGACCGGCCTTTAGTCTTAATATACTGGTTGTCTTGCAGGCGTGGCGGCGGCCGGCATGTCGCGCGAGCAGCAGGCCAAGATGCTGCAGCAGCAGCAGCAGCTGATGCTGCGCGCGCAGCACCAGCAGATGCGCCCGCCGCCGCCCGACTACAAGGCGCGCTTCGTGGGGCCCGGGTAAGTTTATCTGAGACCATTTGTAAAATATTCAGTCAACTTATGCACTATAGTAGTTGATAAGCTATCTGACAGCCCGTTATTACTCATTACATTAGTTTATTTTTTTAATGTAAAGTTGACGATGCTCGCTCGGCGAAGCTCGATTGGTAGTTAGTACTTAAGATACGACATGAGAGGGATACCTATTGTATTACATACGCAATTAAAAGCTCATCCATAATTACTTGGGAGTCTTACATCAAATCGCTAATACCGTCGTACACTGTGTCTCGCGTGCTGGTTTTGAATAAGTCGAGCGAGTAGCGCGAGTCCGTCCCTTCGAAGAAAACTATTAGAGCTTACACTCGCGCTTCTCGCCGCTCTTTATCGTGCTACGCGTTTGTCGCTCATTTTCGGCGGTGGGACTTGGACCTCACGTTATGCCTGTGTTGTGTCCGCAGGGCGG
>BHDV01063339.1:40790-58387 GCA_005406045.1 Adoxophyes honmai
CCGCAGCACCACCAGGGTCAGTGCCCCCGCCTCTTGCTGCCCCACACAGCCGCCGCGCCGCGCGCCTTCCCCGCGCACGCGCACCCGCGCCAGTACGCGCCCGAGTGGCGCCACGTGTTCATGCAGCAGCAGGCCGCGCGCCAGCAGTTCCCGCAGCACCACCAGGGTCAGTGCCCCCCCAGTGTCTTGCTCCCCCACACACGGCCAGTGGACGGGGTCTTCGTTGCAGTTCGCGGAATACGCAATGTTGTCACACTTTGCTGCCTTACCCGGTCGATGTGGGTGGAATATTTGCAGCTAAATATCCCTTCTCGATTTGCGACTGAGCTGAAGTTTAAAGTACATGGAATTTGGATAACAGGGAACTGATTTGATGACGCAGCTGTAAGAAGGTCACAGGAACTCTGAGGCAACACTGCCGGATTGGTTCATCTTACCGAATCCTTAGGTACCAGCCGACATAGTACAATAAGGCACGAGTAGAGATGCGCTCGAGTTTGATTATACCTGTCATTGTCTAACTATAGACGATAGAAAGTGACGGTTATCACAGTCGGTAGTATCACACGCTCGTATTCCCGAGCCTATTGCTGTGCTAAGCCAGGTGGCAACCAGGAGTAACAAGTCATGAAAATTATATGCTCAAGCATCGAGATATTGTGTTAATGTTAGCTGTGTCTGCTTAGGTGGGTTCGGCATGGGCGGCGCGCAGGCGCAGCAGCTGCAGATGCAGCAGTCGCGGCTGCAGCAGCACCAGCTCATGCAGCACCAGCACCAGCAGCAGCAGCAGAGGTTAGTAGTTACTACGATAAGGATCGATGCTCTTTTATTTAGCCCGTTACAGTGTCATTCTCTTGGCCAAAATTTTAACTTCGACTCCCTGTCTGCGGACATTTATTCCAGCGTTTCAACCATCTCAGTAATCTGGACACCTATCTGTAAAAATTGTAGAATATTCTAATATCAGCGTTTAGACATCTAATAGACGAACAGGAGCTCTTAACAAATAGTCAAAAACGGTATCAAAATCTGTAGCAAACTCATATAAAATCTAACCAGATGAATCAAACGATTGAAACGCTCGAATAATCACCCTGGCGAGATATCAGGCACCTGCATAAACAAGTGTACGGTTTTGCAAATTTCTGAAATGCAAAATAATCGTAGCTGACCAAATTAAGATGTAGTTTATTTTTATTCAAAGCAAGTTTTAGGTTTGCAGCCGATAATTCCTTTGCTACGTTATAGCAAATTTTAGTTATTATGACATTCACATGACGTGAATAATAATATGTATACATCTGTTTCTTAATTAAAAACACTTCGAAAAATTATATACGAGATTTTTCTTGTCATGCAATATCGGATCGCATAAATAAGATTTTTTTGTGTCGTAACATTACTTGCAACTATTTTGCCTTCGCGTTTAGATATTAAAGTCGATAAGATTATACATAGTAACTACAAAACAGATGTAATAACATCATTTTTACATTGTGTTTACAGGTCGACCAATCAGCAGCCACCAATGTCGCATCTCATTATGCAACAAAATCAGATGATGAACGTTCAAGGGCAGGTAAGCGCGCAAAACCTGTTTCAATATTACGTAGATAGTTTAAATTCCAGTCGCTAAAATATTATTTTTAACATTTTTAATTACATACTGTACGCAGAGATCTCCTCGGAGATAAGTTCGCCTTTTTACATAAAGCTGTTATCCTGTTACTTGTTTTATGTGCAATAAATTATACAACAACTATAACAACAACATACATAGTTAAAAAGATGAATAGTATTACCGCGTAATGTTCGTATCCCATATTCTGAGCATCGAGTGATGAATATATGCAATCAATTACAGATGCCGAACATTCACATGAGCCAAAACCAAAGCATGTCCATGCAGGGCAACATGGGGGGCATGGGCTCGCACGGCGCGCACGCCACGCACGGGGCGCACGGCGCGCACGCCACGCACGGCGCGCACGCGGCGCATGCGGCGCACGGCGCGCACGGCGGACACTCCGGCAACAACCAACAACCCGCCATGCTGGCGTCATTCCCCTCGCTGCACTCGTCGCCATTCTCGGGCCAGCCCGCTGACTTCAACCTAGACTTCCTAGACAACATGCCTTCCACCGACGCGAGCAACCTCACCGCGCAGGAGCTCCTCAATTCACTGGACAACACGTTCTTGAACGACATCCTTTAAACCTCTCAACTAGAATAATGATGGGATGGTCAAAATATACGTGCAGTCCCGGCGAAAGTTATGTAGTGTTTTGTTTGGAAATGTAGAGCGACTGGGTTAAGAATGTACCGTTCTATTCAGTCAGTCAGCTTAAGAAAATCATATATGGTGCACATATTTTTTTGGTATATCGAATTTTGAAAAATCGACAAAAATCCATCAAACTTCTTTAATGAGGGCTCGTGACGTCTTATGTAGTGACGTCACTCGAAACTTCAAAGCATGGCACGGTATTGGCACAGTCAGCAACACATTTAACTGTATATTTGAACTTCAACCTAATTTAATAATACATCGATATTGTATCACTGTTTGAAATAATAAATAAATAAATTGCTATGGGTGTCCATGGTCGATGGTGTCCTTAGCATTTTTTTTCGAACATAAGAAAAAAATACGTGTACAATATTTTTTAGTGATGTGATTGATGGATTACACAGTTTTTTTTGTCGTCTATCTACATAACTTTCATTATCGACTGCACTTGACGCACGGCAAGCAACGGGTTCGAAACGTTGAAGTGATTGCTGATTTTTATTAGGGACTTCAGAGTTTTACGTTTGAGCAATGCGAAGATTGATTAACGATGTTATTATAATTGCGATCAGGCGCACGACGCTTGCATCGGTGAAAATCGACCAATGAAACCATCGTGACCAAAGTTCAGGAATTTACAGCGGCTCGTCAGGAATGCCCGCTGCGGCGCGCATCGAGCTTCCCGACACTTTTATATTAACTTTCGGACGCGTCGTTTTTAGACTATTTATTGTGAAAGATATCCATTTCATAGTATTTTATAGTTTTTACGATTGTTAACACTTCTTTTGTAAATATTTTACTGTACTTTTAGAATGTTCGGTATATGAAAGAAAACGAGGCGTAATTCGCAAACAGGATTACATTCTCCCTAAAGTTTTCAAATTTCCTTGTAAAATAATAGGTTTTTTACTACACTTGAAGTAGACGAATTTTAGGTATTATATTTATTTGATACTGTAGATACGTGAGAATGAAGCACAAAAGACATTATATCGACTTTATTTCCTTCCAGTAACTTATTTGTCAATGGAGAGCTTCGTGGTAGCTCTTTTCTTCCTAAAAACTTCTATTTAGAATAGAATATAGCTGACCAAGAAACTGCTTCATTCCATTATCCTGTGCCCTACAACTACTCAATGTCGTAAGCACATAAAATGGCATGGTATGTGTAGTTGCACTAATCACACTTTCTGTCAGATGAACCATTCTCTTGGTGAACTATACTTACACTTATGGAGTTGTAATATGGTGTCGTGAAGTGTAATTTATCCTCTAAAGCTGGCCGCGGCGCTTTCCGAGT
The DNA here is from genome assembly GCA_005406045.1 of Adoxophyes honmai. Classification (NCBI taxonomy): domain Eukaryota; kingdom Metazoa; phylum Arthropoda; class Insecta; order Lepidoptera; family Tortricidae; genus Adoxophyes; species Adoxophyes honmai. The sequence continues at coordinate 44,384 of BHDV01063339.1, forward strand.
ACGTCACGCGGAGCTACGACGTCGAATCCTAATGCTAATGCTAGTCGATTATTGGGCGAGGAGCATGCATGGCATCAATTAAAAAATAACCTGCAAGTTGATATCAAACGTGGACAAAAAATATTCAGACAAGATCTCGATAAATGCACTGAGTTTCCTGATCGCGAATAGAGCAGGAATAGTATATTGGTGTTTTGATTGTAAAGGTATTAACAGCATGCTGGGGATTGTCCTCGTCCCGCCGCGGGTCGTAGCTCCACGCGCGCTCGCGCCGGCTTCCGCCTGGGCTCGCCCGCTATCTTATATCATAGTGCAAATGTAAATTAATGTAATTACGGTTATTGTAAGATCATTCCTGTACCTAAGATAATTATTTAGTAGATTATACTGTGATGTCGGTCTCAATGGTCAATAGGTAACATTATAGTATCAATTATTATATAGATAGATATTGTTGACATTAAGTATTGTCAGGTTTAGAATCGTTATTGTTAAGGATCTCATGTATTATTTAGGATGGTTTGGAAATCTGGAATTTACTAAATGTTGGTTTATATCATTATTTAATGTATCATGACATACTTATTATTCCATATTATTTATTTATATAATTTTCTCACACGTGAAATTATTATAATGTTTATGTTGAGGCATAAATCAACCAATCAATATAATTAAGAAATAGCGTAAATAATTCCGCTGTCACGGGGATGCATGTATGCTCTCTGTAAAGTTAATACAAATACAGCTATAGAACCAATTGTGAATGGTAACAACATTCCAGAGCCATTGTTAACAATGTTTTAAATTTAGGACCAATTTTTGAATGTTCTTTTGAAAATAATATTGCATATTGATTTGTGGTTTTTTATTTGTACTCGTCGATTTCTCTAAATTAGTTAGCAAACTTAAAATAAAACAAAGTTTATATGTTCGTATGGTATCACTCACGGAGAAAACACTTGAAAGAGTAGATGAATCAGGTCACTCGGTCCATTTATATTTCAACAGGGGTAATTTGGAATCTATGGCACATTCATTATATCATGCATATGTAGCTTAAAAGTAAAAATCGTATTTAATAACTGCTAGTTATGCAAAAACACGTCAGTCTTCATTTAATATTTGTATTAATCTTTACGCAAACTGGCGTTGAAATTACCACATAATGGACTCTGCTTCATGCTTGTACAGGTAGTCTGAAAATTTCTCCAGTTTCCTCTCTAAAGCATTTATCTCCGCTGCTAATTCTCATACCATCTCGTTGGGTTTGCTGTGGAAAATCCTCGGGTTCCTCACGCGGGGGCTGTAGAAGTTGTTAGGCTGGATGTACTTCGCCGTTATGGGTTCTTCGTGCATAGCGCCCATTTTAGTCTCGTAGATGTTTTCGTTGGTCTTGTTCGACTTCATTATGAAGGTGTGCAGTTCGCGGCGGCGCTTTCGGAGCCGAATGCACGAGAAGATGGTCACGAGGAGGACGCCCAGCTTCAACAGCGCGGCCACGAACAGACCCAGCATGAACACGATGAACTGCTGGTGATACCAGTCCTCTAGTTTTGGCAAGCATCCCTGAAAATTAATATCAGTGAATAACTAAATGCGGTCTGCTTTTACATGGTCGCTGTCCTTTTTAAATATTTCCGGGAAGCGTAGGCGCTAAATTTCCTTGGAACTCGCTATATCCACATCGAATTTGAAAAGGTAACAGATTTAGTTACTTTTTGTAAGTACAGTAGAATCTCACTAATCCTGCACTTCAATAGACCTACACGACTAAAATACGGCACACTCTCCTTCCATACAACTTGCACAAAAACAAACTTCAAATGAAAACTATTTATATAGTTAACTCAATATAATCGCGTGCGACAGAGATAGATAGCAGCGGGTCAACGCTCGAATTTCGCTGCGCTCCACGACCGGGCTTTACTTAATGCTTTGCCAAGTTAGATGATGGAGACTATCTGATACTTACCGGCACGTGTCGAAACTCTGGGTTTGCCGTGAGGTCCTGGCAGCGCGTGCCGTTCCTTGGCACCGGGTTGAGGTAGCTGGGGGGCTCGGCCTGCACGCAGCAGGAGGGCGGCACGGCGGCGCCGCGCGGCCCGAGCCGCCGCAGCTGCCACGACGACATGTCGTAGTTGCGGGCGTCCGTCATGCCGCAGCACTCCAGCTGAGAGAGTACATACCGTTAGCTACGAAAATCAATTACATGGGACAGCCCTACATCGGTCGCGGTGAACGTGTCCTAGCACTATTGAAGTTTGTTGAAGTTCTACTACTCGACGACAGGTAGCGCTAAGGCGTTATAGGTTATAAGCTTATAAGATTTCCAGATCTTTTCTTTGCCCCAAAAATTAATAAAGAATAAAAAAAAGATCTTTTCTTTGTAAGGTAGGCGAGTCATAGGCATAGGTCAGGGCTGTCCAAACTAGATGAGACCTAGGGCCAACAAAAATGACTAAATACCTACATATGCCGCAAAATATGTATTTAAAATATAATTTGCTTGCTAACGTATAGTCAAGCCGCGGCCCGCGGCCCTTGGTATGGACAGCCCTGGCATAGGTCATAGGACAGGGAAAGTAATCGTAATCGGACAGTTATTGGACAATTCAGAGAGTGACTGACCTCAGTCTGTGCCAAGTCGAGGGCCGCGGTAAACGCCTCATAGTCTGGCAGCGCGTAGTAGGCCTGCAGCGCGCCCACGGGCCCGCCGCGCGCGCTGGCCAGCCCGGCGCAGCGCGGCCACGCCGCCGCCGCCACGCCGCCCGCGCTCGCGCCCAGCAGCAGCCCCAGCACCAGCAGGAAGTACTATGCAAACACAGCACAACATCAACGTTATACACATTATAATGTTACAAAATAAAACAGATAATCGATAGGACTGTATACTATTCAACGAACAACTTGGCGCGATGTAAGAGAGAGAGAGAGACAGCGAGGAAGCTCGCGCATCGTTTTTACCTGGAAAAAGGGCTGCGTAAACTTGCTGCCTCTCTAAAATCGTGCCAAGTTGTTTGCCGAATTGTATAAATAAAGTCTTATCGTCAACTGTTTTAATTTGGAAAAATATTTAAGAAAGTAAATTGGCGCATCGCTTTTACCTGGAATAAGGAAAGGAATGTGTGAACTTTTACTCTCTCTAAGCTCTCTCTCTCCTACAGTCTCTTTCTGCTACAGTTACCTACCTACCTGCTTGCCGTAGACCTTTCACGAGGTGTCTCCGGTGGAGCGTACCTAAACTGCGGAGTCGACCTCCCCTGCCTATACACGGCTATACACGTTCTTATTGTCGCAACAGTAAAGAAATGTGTATGAAATTTTGGCAATTCGACCGCGTTGCTGACTGTATTTCATCGTAATTCTTTAGGTATTTCTATTTGTCATTTTTTTACTTCTGAACCATGGTTTAAGTCTAAGACAAATTACATATTCACTAACAGCCCATCACAGTTTTCAGTTTATCGATGGTTTGACTTAAAATTCGTGTCGCTTTTTTATTTATTTAATTTACATTGCAAGAACTAAATCGTCAATTGACTGAAAGTGATGCAGGCAACGAGCTCTATGTTTGTATGATACTAAATGTTTTGCTCCCGTAGTCGTCCTTGCCTAGGAGCTTCACAAACTGTCATGACGCGCAAAAACTGATGGCATACGTAAACCACTCATATAGTCTGCAACAACTTACAAACGTGAGTATAACATAGGAGGGCATATAAGTTGCCCAGCAGCCGAGCGCGGCGGCGGCGCAGACGGCGAGCCCCGCGGCCAGCAGCGCCAGCGCGGCGTAGTGCAGCGGCGCCTCGCGCAGCGGCCCGTCCGGCGCCGCCAGCAGCCGCGACAGCAGCACCCGCCGCGAGTCCAGGAGCAGCAGGAACCCGCAGACCACTTCGAAGAACCCGCACGCCTGAAAACCGCCCCGTACACTGTTTAGCCAAGCTTTAATTCAACTGTAGCGTCTTAGGCCGGCCACATACATACGGAATTCCGTTTCGGAATCTCGAACGCACTAAATCCATACGACGTCTATGGACCAGCTACATACATTCCGAACGGAAAGCTTCCGTCTGTGTGTGGCTGGTCCATAAGTTTGTATGGATTGACTGCGTTCGATTTTCCGATTCGAGATTCCGAAACGGAATTTTTCCGAATGTATGTGCCCGGCCTTAACGCCACCTATCGTCGAGTAGTAGACCTCCTACTTTTAGTTGCATAAATACAACTTCCGACTTCGTCTCTGTGGACTTTGGTCCCCAGGCATAACATCTGCCCGGAGAGAATTAAGAGATCTCTTTATTGGATTCCCCACACAACGATACAATTCAATGCACGTCTCTATTTTATCCGTCGATGATATAAGAGGCGACTAAGCAAATAGGTTTAAGTATGCTTTAGGCGATAGGCCAGTAACCTGTCACTATTATATCTCTTTCATCTATTTATTATTAAGCTTAAAATTATGCCGAACGTGGCCACGGAACGAGAAATGGGCATGGGTTGCCTATGTAACGTTTCGTGTGCTCTGTCTACTCTATTTGGGAGTATTCCCATACAGTCACCCCTGTATTTATGTACGTTAATGCGACTGTAGCGCTCTAGTGCCATCTATCGTCGAGTAGTAGAACTTTTATTGTCATAATGGTCTCCTATTTGCCGCTAAAGCAGTTTCCATGTTCAGTTCCATAAATACAACTTCCAATTTCCTCTCTGTGGATTTTGGTCCATATCTAACATCTGTCTGGAGAAATATCTCTCTTTTGGAGTCCTTCCGTACACAACAAGACAATTCAATGCAGAGGAGTGCATTTAATTGTATTGTTGTGTACGGAAGGACTCCAAAAGAGAGATCTCTCCAGACAGATGTTAGATATGGACCAAAATCCATTATTTTTTTCGTGGATGATGTCAGAGGAGACTATAAGATAAATAAATTTAGGTATGCTTTAGGTTTAGGCGACATACTACCAACCTGTAACCGTTGTACCTACCTAATAACTTAAAACCTATGCTACAAGTAGGTATATGCTAGAAGTGGCTGCGAAACGTGAAATAGAGGTGTGGCGTCAAGAATCACCACTGACAGGGGCAGGCAGTTCGAGTGCGAACTGTTTCGAAATTTGTCTGCTATCCTCGGGGCTGAGCATCGACCGACGACTGCATACCATCCAGCTTGCAACGGGATGATTGAGAGACTCCACCGCCAGCTCAAGTCTTCAATCATGTGTCACACTAACATCCACTGGGCTGAGGCCTTACCTTTGGTGCTGCTGGGCATCCGCAGCGCCTGGAAGGATGACGTGCAGGCTTCGGCAGCAGATCTGGTGTACGGAGAACCACTGCGTCTACCTGGCGAGTTCTTTACGCCTACGAAGGGCACTACGGTTAACTACCCAGACTTCACAGCCAGGCTGCGAGATCACATGGCGAAACTCGTTCCAGTTCCAGGGAGTTCCCATACACAAAAACCATTCTACATCCCGAAGAACCTGAGCACCGCAGACTACGTCTTCCTTCGTCAAGGTCACGCAAAGAAGTCGCTAGAGTCCCCGTACATAGGTCCATACAAAGTACTGCAGAGGGGCGACAAAACTTTTAAAGTTGACATTGCTGGAAAGCCGAACACAGTGACCATTGATAGACTCAAGCCTGCCTTCATGGCCAGCGAAGCCACAGACGGCCATACGAGAAGCAGCGCCGCCACTACATCTCCCACATTGGTTCCGCCGCCGAATACCGTCAGAACGACGCGAAGCGGTCGATGTGTAAGATTTCCAGATCACTATCGACCATAGCAAGCAATGGTCTCGGCGGGGGAGTAGTGTGGCGTCAAGAATCGCCATCGGCAGGAGTGTCGAAATTTATTCTTTGGTACTGGCTGGCTACCGATGGAACGCGCCGGCCGTATTTAAAACTTGGACACTCCCAGAAGGCTGTCAAGGGAGACAGATCTGATCTCGAGGTGGCTGAAGAATCGTAGAGGAATCTTGCTGTAGTCTTATACCTAATTTCCAATTCAAAAATCATATGTAAATACTTTCGTTCATGTTCATTTAACAATATACATAACAATCGTGGTGTGCTGGATACCTGGACTTTTATTTGATTAAGCCTCAGGAGGCACATCTACAGAGGTTTTGGCTATGTAACTTTTCGTATGCTCTGCCTACAACATTTGGAAATAGACGGGTATGTAGGTATATTAAATATATCAATACTTAAGTATTTACCTACCTGACGTACACGTAGATACACGTACACGCTTTAAGCGGTAAGTTAACCTCGGCATGAAGAACGACTGATCAGGGGTGATAGAAAGAAGCATTTTTGTCGGTAAGTGCTAAGGTAAGGCTATTAAATATACCTACCAATTTTTTTCATAATTGTATGTAAGTATACATATAATATTTAGTCATATTAAATAATAGGTTTTCAACAATTTTGTTACCTTTCCGGCTCACGGTAACAAAGCTACAATAACTTCGTATCACCCATAAGACAAGAGTTGATTAGCAAAGTCAGTGCATCAGCATTGTAAGGGTTAAATTTTAGGCAGTAGGTAAGCTTGATGATCGGTATCTGGAGTCTGGGTTGAATCAACACTGTTTTAGAGTCATGGTCCCATGATCTAGCCGTGGGCTACCGTGCGGACAATAGCCCTTTCGCAATTAGCGGTCAAACAATAACATTCCAATCTCACAATAGCTTCAATAAAAGCGCATACTATCACACCAGTAATCACAAAGTTACTCTCTCGTTCTACAATACAGTGTTGGGTCACATGAGGTAGAAAATCGTATTATTATTACCTCACCGACGTCTGACCACCCAACTGTTAATTTTAACGACCCAAAGCCGGCACATCACATGGTCAAATGGCCGTGGATAGCACTTAGTAAACTTAGTTTAAGTCTTATTTTTACCTAATACCTACTACGAAGTATATCTACGCACTTACTTGATACTTACCTGTCTATTATTTACTTAAAAACATACATACATTGCACTAATTAAAAGAGCATAGTTGAGACATAAATATTTTGATGCAAATAAGTTAGGCATATCTATCAGTAGCAAGTACTTACGAAGAAGACAGTGTTGAAACATCCGAAGAGAACTTTAGCACTCGCAACTTTCTTGAACTTCATTTTATCTCTTCACCAAATATTGAAATTCATCCACAATACTTTTACAAATAATGAAATGTAACAGGAAAGCGATGTTCGCCGGTGAGCATGTGAACAAACAATAACACCGTGAATAGATTCGCCGGTTTTAGGGAGATACGCTCTGCTGCGCAGGTGGGGTGACTGATAATTAAGGCAGTTTTGTTTAAAGTTAATGCATGAGCTACTCTGATGTGTGAATATGTGAGCCAAATCTAATATTCTTTGGAATTACACAATATTATGTTAGTTAAGTGTTTGGGAGTTTAAATTAGCTTCGATTTTTCGATCTTATAATAAGACTAATTTGTATGGCTAGATTAGATCTTACATAGACAATTAGACTTGGTTGTGCTCGAATTAAATTATTGCCATCAGTTATTACGTTATTAGATAGTGCATAAATGCCAACGACAGAATTGCGAAGCATTAATCACTTTTTTTTCCTGTAGTCATGTAAACGGATCACTCACGCACGTACTTACACATATAGGTATGTCTAATTAAGTGCGACGTTTCTGTGTAATAAAAATGACAAGAATGGAACAATGGAAAGGGAAAAAAAATACATCCACAGAATTAGCTTTTGCACCAGTTTGTGGTTGTCTAGCTAGCTGCTGGTTAACAGCAAATCTCAGTATTCGATTTACCGACGGTTTACCTTGCTAGAGATAGCAAAAGACAACGCCCATACATTGGATAAAAATATTTTTTTATTACAAATATGAACAATAAAACAAACAAATACTTTAAAAATCAATATCTTTTTTCTTAAATCCTCCACACGCAACCTTAGGAGTCGCCGTGATGTCATCCTGCTCCCGCTCACTTGTTTCTTCCAACTCTGGAAATAACAAAATATATCATAGAGTTGCTGCTTAAATGCGTTCTAAGTGATAAAGTTGTAATCGAAAATAAAAGCATCTACAGTGACACAATCGCAGTTTAGTCGCGATAAATTACATCAATTCAGCAATCACAAAGCTTGAATAGAATTCAGTATTTACTTATCTACTAAGATTTTTTTAAAGTGTCTGTGAAATAGTCATTGTTTTGTTAATGTAATGTTACATGAGCTCTGCCTCCCCATTCAGGAATACAGGCGTGATGCATGGCGGTACAGGTAAGTATGTACTGTAAGATTCTTAATAAGCCAACACACAGTCAATGTTTGACTGCCTTGAATGTACTTAATTAATGTCAGCTGGCAATGCATGTTATTTTACACCTACATTAATTACCTATTACATTAATGGCTTTATGAATTTACCTGGGGGCAGGTGTAACTTCTCAATATTGAACTTCTTTCTCCTCAATTTGAATGCCAAGTCAAGACTCGGAGGCACAAATGGAGTTATTGAGTGAACAGAGGTGAGTTTCGTCAAATGGAATAAGCCTTGGTAATCTTTGTAGACTGGATTTGTCTCCTTTGATGAGCCAGCAAAAGATTCTATTCTGACTGCATTATCCACTGAGTAGAGAATTCTTTTTGTCAGAGCTTCATTCTGGAAAAAAAGACAAATCAGTTTCAAAATTAAAATTTAATAATAATAATAACCTTTATTAGGCAATTGATTACATAATTACCTATTTATTTTCAACTATGGTAAGTAACAGTAGATTTCAGTTTCAAACAATCAAAATTTTACTCTGGCTGTAGAAGGTAAATTTTCATGAACATACTAAAAACCTTGTTTATTTCAATAAAAACACACAGCACTTACATCAAACAGATGAGTAGGGATAGTGATAAATGCAACGGCATTGGTTCCTCGTAACAGAACCCTAAGGCAGTACACAAATTTCAGCAGATCCTGCCCAAAGTCATGTTGGTCCTCATCTTCGCAATCCAAAGATGTCCAAGTTGGTGAGCCCAGGGACTGAATGTTAATTCTTAACACATTGCCTTTCTCTTTGTTATTTATTTGATATTCTTCTTTTAGAAGGAGTCCTTTTATGCTTGAGAGTAGTTTAAAGTACATATCATTTTTAAAACCTGTAATGAATGTTTAAATCTTTTAGGAGTTCTTGCTAATTTAATAAATCAGACTGATAAGTTAACAAAACAAAAAAAAATCACACAATTCAACCTTTTATATCCTTAATGGCCAGAGCTATGCCAACATTTTTTTTTAATCTCTGTGATTCAGCTATGTAGTCGAAAAATATTGCGATTGGAATACACAATTTTTTCCTCAAAATATGAAAGCTGAGTATGTGTGGTACAGACAGTTAGTGGAATGAAACCAATACTTTAATTTATTGAAAGTACCTTTCACTGTGTTGACTGGATGATTAACATTCCAATATGTTATATTACTGTTGTTAATAGTTTCAGAGTCAAGATGTCTGCTTAAATCAAAATGGTGTCCAAAGTTGGTATTGCTTCCAAATGAGGACTCAACTTGGGTAAGGCCCTCATACCTCCAGGCGATCTTCATTTTGTCCACATCTTGAGGTAGCGTGCTGATCTCTTCTTCAGGTGGCACAGTGCATGGTTGTGGTAGTTCTTTAACCTGTAAAAAAAATGGTTTAATTTTTTTTCAATGCTGCTAGTTGTAATTCTATTATGTAGTTATATGTCTTACGATCTCATGTGGGTCATCATCAGCGGATGCAATGTAAAGATCATGTTTACATACAACTCCCTCAGATAGGAAATACTTGCTCAGGACTCTGCTATAATTACCAAGCACATCTTCCTCTGAAAAAGAATGTATAAATGAATGATACGGAAGGGCAACCAAGGTTCAGAATTTTGTGATGTCTACATACCAACAACAAAAATTGCTCCAATGGGTAATCCACCGCCTGAAATGTAAAAGAATATTATTGTGAAGGTCAAGACATATAAACCAGTATGGAGAACAATTTAAGCCAATGCTGGTGCTGGGTGACAACTTTACCTATAACATGATCCAGCGAGGGAATACCAGATGACACATGAGGCAGATTGTTTTTCAATTTTGTTCCATTAATACTTGCCCGAGAGTCAACTGCCTTATAAAAACTAGACATGGTAATCTTTTGTATTTAAAGTATGAAACGGTACAAGGTAATTTTGATCTTATGTTGCACGCACAGCCGAGAAGAGAAGCACATAGCTATACTATACCAACCAAAAACCAAACACCAAAACAAACAAATTTTAAGGTTATGATTTTGATTGCAATGAAATTGTGACAGATTAAACTTTTAAAGTCTGACGCAAGACGCAACGCAAAGAAAATTAAATGATAATTTTCTTTTTGAATTATCAATACATACAAAACTTCGTTCTGAACAGTATGAAATTAAAACTGCAGTTTAGTTTTGTATGTCTCAAAACTATAAAAGTTAGCATTTTCGAACTGATCTTTTTTTGTGCATTTATTAACAAGCGAGTTTCAGATACTTGAAAAGCCGCTGAGCCAAACTGACTTTCCGCAATTTATTTATTTTTAGCTTCCCCTTAAGTCTAGGTGACGTTTCCTGCTTTCCTATTACTTATTCTTCCTTTTCTGTGGTACGTGCATTTTGACGTATCGTTTATATCCTCTTGATGCACATGTATTTTCACTTAAATTGTGTAAATAATCATTGCTACTCGTTTAAAATTAAATAGTTTCGAGTCTCTTTGTCAGACAAGATGCAGGGCCCAGCAGTTTTTATGGAAATATCCTTGGAAGATCAGGTCAGTTAGTGCAACCTAACCTAAGCCAACTCAGCGATTGTAAAAGCTTTAAATTTCCGCAATTTTCAATTTTCATCGGTATTCTACCTGTTAGTATTTCTATTTTCTTGAATTTGCAGGCTCAAGAACTTCGTAAGTATTTTAAAAGCTTAGGTGCTGAAATTTCAGAAGAGAAATCCCCAAAGGGTATTGAAGATGATTTACATAAAATTGTCGGAGTATGTGACGTGTGCTTCAAGGAGACCAGCGAATCTGACATCGAAGCCATTCTTAACAGTATTGTCTCCATAATGGTGTCTGTGAGTATGAACTTTCCATATATTATATTCTTCAGAATCTTTGTATTTGAATGCTTCACAAGTTAATACATAATCATCATAGTTCTAATTAATGCCCAAAGTGAAATATTTCCTTAAAACTTTAGTGAATACACCAGTTATTTTATTTCAATAGTGTCTACTATGCAAAAATATTACTGCTTTATTAGATTTCTTTTCTTGTGTTTACTTTACAGATTCCTCTTGAGAGAGGTGAAAACCTCATTCTGGCATTCAGCCAAAGACTCACAAAGGCACCGGGCCCAAAACTAGGAATGGTCGCCCTCCAGTCGTAAGTTAATAATGAACTATTTAAAAAATACATTTAACTATGCAGCATCATCTTTTACAATAATTATGTAACTCATCTTCTGAATCTAGTCATGTGCAATAGTTTTATTTATTTAAATATACATAATTAATTATAATGACATGAAGTGATTGGACCAGTATTAAACACAAAACTTGATAATAACAAACTTGATTCTAGCCTCTGGCGTTTATACAACAATCTAGAAGCCAACTCTCCACTTCGTTACCATGTGTACTATCATGTGATTGAGCTGGCAGCACGAGTGGGCTCCGTGCAGGAAGTGTTCACAGGAGTGGAGCAGCTCCGCAAAGAGTTTGCCACCTGCCCCCCTTCCAATGAACAAATGCAGAAGCTGTACCGACTCCTGCATCTGGTGCTCAAAGATCAGAACAGGTTAGTGCAAACTTTGAGTTGTAACAATTTGTACTTTTGGTAATAATTTTATTACAATTTATAAACTAATCAACATTACAATCTTTGCAGTGAGCTGGCCTCCAAAGTTATGATTGAGTTGCTGGGCACTTACACAGACGAGAATGCCTCTTATGCCCGTGAGGATGCCATCAAGTGCATAGCGACAGCCCTGGCTGACCCAAACACATTCCTCCTGGACCCGCTCCTGGCACTCAAGCCCGTCCGGTTCCTGGAGGGAGAGCTTATACATGACCTGCTCACAATCTTTGTGTCAGAAAAGCTGTCCAGCTATCAAAAGTTCTATAACAACCACAAGGAGTTTGTACAGTCACAAGGTTAGCTTAAATAATTCATGCTTAGTTCTTTCTAAATTCAGGCATATATGAACTATGTGAATATTCTAGCCTAAAGGCCCACGCCTATTTTAGCGTCTTGTAAGCGTTGCGTCGGCGCTGTGTGGCGGCCGTTCACGAGACGACGATGCTTGAAAGACGCTAAGTGGGCGCGGGCCCTAAAATATGTCCCACTGCTGGCCTCCTCTCAGTATGAGAAGGTTTGGGCTGTAGTTCCCACATGGGCCCAGTTCAGAATGGGAAATTAACACACAACATTGAATTATTTGTCTCATGCAGTTTTCCTTAACCAAATAACTCTTAGTAAAGGTCAAATTAGATTTCTTACATACTTCTTAAGAATTTAGATCCTGAGATTTGAACCCTCTTCTGCATGAGAGGCCACAGGTCAAACAGCTTGGCTACCATTTTTGTTTTTGTGAAAAGTAATACAATATGTATATATTATTTAATGTTTCAGGCCTCAATCATGAGCAAAACATCAAGAAAATGAGGATATTGTCATTTATGCAGATGGCTGAGATTAATCCCGACATTACTTTTGATGAAATCATCAATGAGCTTCAGATTGAAGAGAAGGATGTTGAGGCTTTCATCATTGAAGGTGAATATGAATAAAAAAAACATCTATTTTGTCTAAACGGCAACATTTAAGATGTAAAGATCTAACCTTTGAGCTTTGGCAAGATTTTTAGTAGTGGCGGCAAGTTCATGGAAAAGCAATGCTGGAATGTACCCCCACTATTAGAAATCTTGCTAAGTTACATTTCGGAGACTGTCAATATTATCTTCAAGTTACTTAAAAATTGGCGATGTTGCAGTGTTGAAGACACGCTTGGTGCGCGCTCGCATGGACCAGGCGGCGCGTTCAGTGCGCGTGTCTAGCACGATGCACCGCACGTTCGGGCCCGCGCAGTGGCAGCAGCTCCGCGCAGTGCTCGCGGCCTGGCGCACCAACGTTCACGCCGCGCACGACTCCATGGCCGGCGTCGCCACCGCGCAGCTCGAGTACGCGCAGCAACAGCAGAAGGCTTAGATTTCTTACAATAAACATATAACTTACCAGCGTACCACCCACTATCTACTGTCTTTTATTTTATTTTATCGTCCTTGCAAGCCAAATTTTTCCCACTCTAACCAGGTGTGTGTTTATAAACTTGATATCACTCGAGGATATCAAGGCTGATTTAATTTTGCACCGACCGATTTTTAATCTGACGTAACTTACAAGAGTTAATTTTTAACACCCGACGCAAAAATGATGCGTGTGTGTGTGTGTGTGTGTGTAAATGTGTATGTGTCTGTCTGTGGCATCGTAGCTCCCAAACGGATGATCCGATTTGAATGCGGTTTTTTTGTTTGAAAGTTCTATCAGTCGAGAGCGTTCTTAGCTATGTTTGGTGGAAATCGGTTCAGGTCTTCAAGGTCATCAGGTCGTTTTTTAGGTATGATAGGAGTTTTACACATTCAGTAAACTCATCGGTTTGGGGCTCGTTGAATTTGTCTAGACTAGTATTTTTTTTAATAGTCGGGGGTTTTTAATTTTTAATTAATGTTGGTTATTATGTCATTTAAGTCCTTACCAGTTTATTGTGTTGTACAAAAATGCTAAATACAAACTAAATAAGAAACCTAACGACAAAACTAACTCTTGTTTTGAAGCTACATCAGAATAAATATCGTTTTAAACTTTCGCGATTCTCACTCATAATTATATGTACGCGGGACTTAATCGCGATTTTATTTATTTACCTTCTCGACGTTT
>BHDV01063339.1:61034-75671 GCA_005406045.1 Adoxophyes honmai
GACCACGGTCGCTGTAACGCGGCCGAAACGTCGAGAAGGTAAATAAATAAAATCGCGATTAAGTCCCGCGTACATATAATTAAGAATAAATATCATCGAGTATATTTTAGGCGACAGCCTAGCAACCTGGCTCTTAACTTAAAACCTAAAAGCTATGCTAGAAGTGGCTACCTACTATTCGTGTTCTGCTTACCTCGCCTCGTTTAGGAATACAGGCATAAATTATGTGTATGTGCCTATGTACAGTCAGCTGCAGAGAAAAGTAACCCCCCGCCCATACAATGTTTCATTGCTAGGGGGTTACCTTTCTCTGCAGCTGTCCGTACTAAATACAGAGATGTTTAAAAAATGGTGAAGTAGGTACAAAGACGGACTTATCTGTGAACTGTGAAGACAGCCAACCTAAGATGTATCATTTGTAAAAATGGGTATATATGTAGACTTTAATCAAAACTGATAAAACGAGAGGTTTTGATAATACAAAAATAAACAGTTTATAAAACTTAACTTAAGTAGAATTCGCTTATAGCTACCACGGAAACAGTTTCCGAGACTTTCGAGATGAAACTTGCGTACTGTCCGTCATTTTTCTGAATTAAACTATTCTCATGTCAAAAGCTTGAAATCGCAACAGAAGTTAATAAATTCCTTGCGCAACAGACAAACGGAGTTACTTTCCGCATTATTAATTTATTAAAAGGTGGTTTTCAATTCGACTTCTTTCTGTTTTAAACACAAACTATGTCATTAACTACTGCCCTCTGTCGGCACCTAAGTGGAGGCTATAACACGAAGTAGGTACCTAGTTCTTTTACCGCTTTTTAGAAAAGTATGTATCAGTGCTTCTGTTCCACCCTAGGTGGCGCTAGTAGTACCGAAACTATTCAAAACTGAAGAAGTCCAGCGAATTATCTAAGAATGCAGTAACGATACTTTATAATATTTTCAATCGTAACGTATTTTAACCATTAAATGACGTTAGTAAAAACTAATAAACAATACAGATGATGGATAGGTGGGCAAATGTCCACTGTCATTCTTGACATCTTTCTGAAATTACTCCGAGTTGGGAGTTCTCTGTAATAAATCTAAATTGTCTTCTATATCTCTGTATCATATTTCTCGGAAAATCCCAAAACATTTGTTTCGATGGACGATGATGATGATTTAGATGGCTCGACATCGCCGTGTTCGCCCACGTTCTTCCGATGCTTCGTATTCGTGATGCTAACGTTTCTGTTCGGGCTGCAACTGCACACTTACGTTTACGGGCCGAAGGAAGCGCTCGATGGTAGCTTCAATGACATCAAGTACGTTGTGATGCAGCTTACCAGGGGACTTTCAGAGGTAAAGGTGTACACGCGCTTTAATTTAATGGAACGTCCTCAACTTCCAAACTAAAACGTTTCTTAAAAACAAGTAGGTATACCTGATAGCGAGTCAAAGACGAAATCTTTATCCACCAGCGATCTCTACGCAGGTGTTAAAGGCCGTGAGGACGGGGCAAGGTTCGGAGAGGTTTATAAACGTTCACCGCGCGCTGGAGCGCCGCGTGGCGGAAATGGTCGCGGCGCGAAATAAGCAAATACCGAAGAACGTGCAGGTTCTAACTTAATTGATAGATATCAATGCATAATGGATCCCCGACACCATCGCTTTGCAATAATCATGTATACTCGAAGAGCACCGCGTATAATTTATTAAGAGTCTGCATAAACCTATTCTTCTCTCATGCCAAGTGGTCTTACAAGTTCGGATGGTTAGTCCCCTATCCAGATGTCTTATAAATTTCTCCACTGGTTACTGTGAAATCTGTTGGACATAAAATCAACTCCATTCCTTTCATTACCTATATTATTTTAAAACTAGGAAGGAAAACGCACTTGATGGTAAGCAATTAGTGAATTTCATTACCCATAACCATAAACGTCCTATGGTGGAAATGCATCTGATGACAGTGACTTTAAAGGTTGTTTTACCCTCCGCTTCGGAGCACGACGGATTGGCGGGTAAAGCTTTTTACAGACGAACTGCAAGTTGTGAACGGCAGATGCTACTTCAGCCTTCGACGTATTGACTGCTGCCGCCGACGCGTCGACGGCTATGACGGCAGCCTACACATGGTTTTACCCGTAAATACCATGCGGATGCTTGCCGCAGGTGAACCGCAAGCACGAGCGCCTGCAGTCGGAGATGGAGCGCGTGTCGTCGGCGCTGCCGGCCGTGGCGGCGGCGGCGGGCCGCGTGCGCGACGCGCTGGCCGTGCGGAGCCCCGGCCACGGGTTCGATCTGTCCGACTACGACCGACAGGTAACCTTATACGCAGTGGGCTGTTATTGGTAGGTACCTAAATGGTAGACCGGATGAAACGCATAGCGGTAGAATACAGGTAATCCGCGTTAATAGTCAGAATCCACAACTAGGAACTCAAGAATGTCTCGATCGTTTTGCTGTCGATTTAAAAACCATACATACATACATACATACTCTCACGCCTGTATTTACAAGAGGGGTAGGCAGAGCACATGAATTCAAAAATTCAGGGTTACCAGATGGTTAAACGTGATATTGCAGTGACAGGTTGCTAGCCCATCGCCCACAATACACTAAACTAACCCTTTCCCAGAGTCGACTCTTACGACACCCACGGGAGGAAAGGGGGAGGTGCTATTCTAACCCGGCGCCACACGAGACTTAAAAACCAATTTGGGATAAGTAGTAATAACTAAGAACAACCTTTGTGGTGACTGCCAGCAGACTAATAATATGAGCGACTGCGGCTAGAGATAGACGTAGGTGTTACTTGTCGTTAGAGCTGCTAGCCGTGACGACTGATAGAGAACGTGCCATAGCTGTTTGATTATTAGACTTATTAAAAAAACATTTAAGACAGTTACGTAAAATAAGATTATTGGATGAAAAAGTGACGCGAGAAAGTTGAGTCAATCATCAACGTTGCAGTTAGGAGACTACGCCCTGGAGTCGGCGGGAGCTCGCGTGCTGGACACGGGCGACACGGTGGGGCACTACATCTACGAGTCCCCGGTGTCGTGGGCGCTCCACACGCTCACGTCGTGGGTGTGCCGCGAGTGCCAGTCGGCGCGCGCCATCCTCCAGCCCGGCACTCTGCCCGGCCAGTGCTGGGCCTTCAAGGGCGCCACTGGCGAAGCAACCATCCGTCTGCTCGGCACCATTTACGTCACAGGCTTCAGCGTCGAGCACATACCCCCGCAAATCGATCCTACCAGGTAAATCATACTCATAGGCTTCTTACATAGGTACATACAATCACGCCTGTGCTCCCAAATTGGGTAGGCAGAGTGCAAGGAACGTTACATAGACAAAACAGCCACTTCCAGCGTAATCTTAGGTTTAAGAATAGGTTTAAGTAGTCTCTGCCTACCCCTATGGGAAAGAGGCGTGACATTATGTATATATGTATGTATGTATGTACGTATGAATGAAAGAGATAGGTATAATAGGGACATATAATAAGTCGGATTTAACCGTAGATATTTTACAGGGAAATACTTGCAGCACCGCGCCTCGTCCAGTTGGAAGGCCTGCGTTTCCGTTCGGACGAGACCCCTCACAGCTTTGGCACCTTCGAATACAGCAAAGATGGCAGTCCAATACAGTACTTCGAGGTGTTGCATCCGTCGTCGCGGGGGTTCAACGTAGTGCGTTTCAAGGTACTGTCGAACTGGGGGCACCCCGTGTACACGTGCGTTTACCGAATCAGGGTTCACGGGGATCTGGTGCCCGGGCAAGCTCCCAAGAACTCTATTTCTTCTGAAGAGGACGTTGATGTTGAAAACGAGTAACCTTTTCTTGCTTCGTAATATTGTGACGCTTTAGTTGAAGTAATGTCTAGGATTCGTACTCATGTAGGTAGAATAAGAAGATTTATCTAAGATCGAAGTTTTAGGTGATAGCCTAGTATTCGATGTTACGTTACAATTTGTTCAAAGTTCTACAGTTTTTAATTATTTACTTACCTTCAGTAACTAAAAAAATCCTTATTTACTAAGTATTTCTAAGAACCATTCTGTTCATAAAAAATAAAGTTAATTTTAATGTTCCTACATAACTCTTTTATTGCGGGCTTAAGGTGGCACCGTCTTTAGAAATCGACTTTAACATATTGGTTTTTGTGCAAAATCCATTACTCTCGAGCCATTAATGCCAGGTGCCCAGTTAGAGCTATTGTGTTCTTGCACAAAACGAGAGAAAGCCAAAACCAAACAGTAGATGTTAATCTGGGTGTCCGGCAGCCGAGGGTTATAAAAATGCGTGTATTGTGTTGGACAATGCGACAAAGGACATAAATTAACATGAGCAAAGTGATCATGAGCCCCCGCGGCGCGGGCGCACTAATGGGTTGACCGCCGCCGCCCGCTGGCGCGCCCCGCGCTGCGCGCGCAGCTTTCGCAGCCCTGGCTGTCGTGTGCGCCCTGCTTCTGCTCGAAGGGATTGCTCTACTTTTTATTATTAAACGAGTATCATTACATTTCTTAGCAACATGTAATATACGTGTAATGAGGTACCTACCTAGTTGAGAGAACTACACTTATAAAATAATAATTACGAACAGAAAACCTCATCGCACTTTTTGATCCATTAAGATTAAGAAGTAATTTTTAATCATTCCAGTACAGTCAAGGGCAAAAATATGTAAACACCACAAAGTCTCAAAAAAGGGTGTCACTTGTATGGACATAAATAAGGGAACATCAAAATGTGCATAAATATGTATACGTTGTTTGCAAAATAAGTATGTAAACAACAAATGCAATAATATGTCCTCATCAATCAACGCATAAATTTAGGGACATCGTAAGTCTCATAAATATGTATACTTTCATATTATAAACAGTCAACAAGACGTAAAGTTGCATTTAAGAAAACAATTCATACCCAAGTGGCCAGCTACTTTAAACTGAAAAGTCTTCACCTACAGAGGTATAATTTCACTGTCTATCTTTTGATATGGTTTCGATTAACGGATAGTCCATTTAGTGGTTTTGATTAAAAATTAAAAAACTTTGTGGCTTTATTTTTGCTTTACCTTTAATTGTTGCTTTACTTACCGTGCGGTGTCGGGTTAAGAATAACACCTCTCCATTTCTTACGTGGATGTCGTAAGAGGCGACTAAGGAAAAAGTTTAGGTATATTTTTGCCGTGTGGTGTCGGGATAGAATAACACCTCTCCATTTCTTCCGTGGATTTTGTAGGAGGCGACTAAGGAAATAGGTTTAGGTATAGTTTAGGCAACAGGCTAGCAACTAGTCACTATTCTACCTCTTCCATCTTTGCAAACCTAAAACTATGCTAGAAGTGGCTGCGAAGTGTGATAATAGTCATAACATAATCATAGTTTTGTCTATGTCACGTTTCGTGTGCTCTAGCTATCCTATTTGGGAACACAGGCTTGATTGTACGTATGTATGTATGTATGTTTGTATATTTTCGGCGACAGGCTAGCAACCTGTCATTATTATACCTGCTAATTAAACACAAAACAAAAAAATATCCTAGAAGTATATTTTCACAAAACAAAATTTTCTTGTAGGTATATGCTTAATCCTTGCTTTATTTCTTCGCAATAGAAGCTAAAAACAGAGTTTCAAACTCAAACACAAAACCTACTTTATGCTCTAGTTGTACAATCTACTTTTTTTTTAATTTCAAATCCGAGCGTTTCATTTTTAGCATTCTATGTGCATATTTTCAATAACGACGTGACAGATCAAAACTTGAGACAAACATATACAATGACAAGTCTGCACTGTTTTCGTGAATTGTCAAATCGTCCTATTCAAATTTGTTACGTGTAACTAGAGCTTAAAGTCGCTTTTCCCAAATTTCAATTCTGCTGGATACTTAATTATGTCTTTTTGATTGTAAACATATTTTTGAACTTGCTGTATACATATTTTTGAGTTCAATGATGTTTACATATTTTTGTCCACTTGGATGAGTATATATCTTTTTAATTTTACATGGCTACTTATTTTCTTTAACATTGCTTGCTAACATATCTTTGCCCTTGACTGTACCTAAATACATATTTTTCTTAGTAAAGTTGAAAATTGAATACCAAAGGCCCACTTGCAGCAGCGTCTGCTAAATCGAAATTTGAGCCAATGCTGCAAATGGTCCCATGCGTTTTAAGAAACTACAAAGCTATACATCTAAGTAAGCAGTATAGATTCAGTCTTTTAGCAGGTTGACCACAGTTCTGCCTGATTCCAATTAAGACACCAAAAAATTCGCACTATCGCATGCTAAATTCCCATAATAGGTGACCAAACAAACAAACTCGGCCCTTTCAGCCAATCATTAATTCACGTCAAGCCGAGAGTGCGAGAGACATTTGAACTAAGATCGCATCATTAATATTGAGCAGTAGGTGCACGTAGGCGGTGCCCGGCCAAAAGGATAAATTTCAAGGAGAGGTGCTTTCACCCTTTATGACTTCTATCTATTGTCGCCTAGCGAGTGGACGCTGGTAGAGCCGGGATATTAATCGTCCCTATGCGTTAATGATGTCCCGGGCTACGCTGATTTTACGCGTGTAACTGGGTAAGTAATTCAGCGAGGGTAACGTCTATCTTTCGAGGGTTAGATACCATATGACACGGCTTGGTAGCTATCTACTAGGAAAATAAGCGTAATAGATATAAGGATAATTACGTACAATCCGTTGATTTTATTTAGGTCAAAAACACTGGGCATTTATGATCCTTATGGGAAAACACTACCAGCAAATAGCAGTACGAGTACCCGAAAGCTATTTTTTTCCAGATACTGATGCCATGCTACTTAATGAATATTTTTAACCTACTCGTTATTATATTAGCTAGTCCTGTGTAGGGACAGAGGAACTTTGGTACTGATTCCTCTCAATATCAATTTGTTATTTCGTCTACTATTGAAAAGTTCGACTGTGGTTGCTATAGCCATCAATTCATATACACTACGTCAAAACCTGCTTATAACTAACGTGTAATGTAGTGTACATATCAGTGCAGCTCAGATTTAAATAGACGACAGTAGCCAAATTCGCGAAAATATACGTTAACGAATAGGTACAAACGTCCAAGGCTTACTTCTTATTTTCCCATTAGGTATTCTAAGATTTATTGCCTACTATTGGAATTCCAATGCCACGCCACAAATAACACTGTCTCCGGACAATATAATTCTGTGCGTAGTGCCTCTACATCTGTAACGTTTGTGGCCATGCTTCATAATTTTTCGTCTGGATTTCACGTGATATTACGCAATGTTTTATCACAGAATCTATCTACGTGAGACTTATAACAAAATGATTAAACCATGCATTAAAAGCCAGATGTTGTAAATAATTACAAATTTGATGTAGAGTCAACTGTAGAGACAGATAATTTGGTAATTATGTGTTTTTGACGGGGAGTAGTTTTCTTTGTAGGCTTCCTTTTCTCGTCTGCTGACCGTACCAAAAGTATAAAATATGTATTATATGTAGAGTCTACTTGCGTGGTTGTTACGTTTTCTGCTCAAGGGTCACATAAGATGTCAGAGGTATCAATGCGGGCCGCATATTCTTTAGATTTATTAGCCTTTAGTTATTCCTAACTAGCTTTCCGCCCGCGGCTTCGCCCACGTGGAACTCGGTTATATTGCGGTATAAGAACGGTACAACTATAAGAAAACTTCTCGTTTCAAACGACACACAGCGCCATCGATCTATCATCTATCGATCGGTCATCGATCGATATCGATCTATCAAACAAACTATATTTTTGTTTTCCCTCGGGAACATCAATTTTCCGGGATAAAAAGTAGCCTATTATTTAATCCGGACTTCTTTACGTCTGCAAAATTTCAAAGCAATCGGTTCAGTAGTTACGGCGTGAAAGCGGAACAAACAAACAAACTCACTTTCTGACTTATAATATTAGTAAGGATAAATAATTATCACATTAATCACAAGCATAAGTTTGCCGATATATGCGTTTTTCTATTTAATTATCTTCACGTGCAAAATAGCTTTGTTACTGTTAGCACGTAATGTGCAGTGGTCGTAGTTCTACGACCACTGCTATAGGCCGTTGTTGGTGTAAAAAAAACAGATTACAAACTGGAAAGATTTAAACTTTCTTGATACTCACTCATATTCTACTCCATTCGTAACCACGGTCGCTGTAATGCGTCTGAAACGTCGAGGTAATTAAAATCATAATACAAATTAAAACGTGAATAAGTCCCACGTTACAATAAATATGTATGAGATTATACACTACTTGCCACATAATTGAAACATTAGGTATTACTGTACACAACTAAGCCTGATTAAATAACAAAAAATACAAATACCTACCTAATTAAATTACTATTACATGTAGATATACAGGTTGACCCGTGAGTAGTAGGATAAACTTTAAGGGGAGATAGGTGGTCAGGTTCCGTACCAAAAACAGCAAAAAAAAACACGTGTTTCTATGGAAGCCCCCCGTAATAATTATTATTTTGATTTTAGTATTTGTAGTAATAGCGGTAACAGAAATATATCATCTGTGAAAATTTCTACTGCCTAGCTCTTCGGTTCTTGAGATGCAGCCTGGTGACAAACGGACGGACCGACGGACAGACAGCGAAGTCTCAATAATGGGGCCCGTTTTCACCTTTTGGGTACGGAACCCTAAAAAGATGCTTGACATCAACTTCTTGAATGCCGCTAAAATGTGAGTTTTAAATTTAAAAGTAATTCCGTTTATCTTTTGTTTATTTTGTTCAAATGCATTTCTTCCTTGGATGTTGTAAGAACATAGGTTAAGTTATACTTCAGCGACAGGGAAACCTGACACTATCATACCTCTAACTTAAACCCTAAAAAGTATGCTAGAATTATACCTACATTAAACTACCGTTAGACTCACTCATGTTGAACATTATCGGATAACTCACGTTTAATAAATCGAGCTTAGCTTAGAGAGCGGAGGCGCGCAGTTCGCGCTTGGCTGCAGCAGCCGTCGCGGCTCCTAGATGAAGGGCTACGAATTAGCCCGAAACATGTCGAGCTAAACACGATTTATTAAACGTGAGTTATCCGATAATTTTCAACGTAAGTATGCTAGAAGTGGCAATGAAACATGAAATAGATATGGTATTGAGCACGCATGTATGTAGTAACGATTCGTGTGCTCTACCTACCCCTTTGGGAATGTCGGAGACGTGGCTAGGTGACTTATGTATGTAGATAGATTAGCGTATTAATATTTCGTTAACGCATCATCATGGTATTTTCTAACTGTCCTGCAAAAGTACTCCTCATGCACGTCCGACGATATTAGAGGGTCATTCGCGGCTGCAAGCGCGCTTTATACAAATGATAAATGAAGTACGTAATGAAATGTGAGGTTTAAACATGTACACGAACCGGGATTGTTGAGCCACTTGCCACTGATCGCAATTTAGACGTGTAATCAATGACCGATGTGACAGACTAGATGTCAGCTATTGGATTAGTATTACACAACCAAGTTAGTTAGTTAGTTCGCGAGGGTACAGTTCCAGGCGATTAGTTCCGAAAGGCTTGGTGGCGTGCGGGAAAGGATTACCCGTAGTTGGGAGCTGCGTATTAGTAATCTCTGTCGGGAGCGCCTGCGCGGCTCGCTGTGCGCTTCCGGGCGTGTGGCGCAAGCCATGAGAGCCCGCCTGAAACTTATTAGTTTTGCTTTATTTTACGAAGGTTGGAATTATTGATCATACATAACTGCTAAGGCTCGTGGTTTCTAGAAGTTAGAGAAAAGTCTTAGCGTAAAATTGATAGCGACGGTTTTATTTAATTTGATTTTGTTTTATTAGGGTGCGGTGTAAAGTTCTTGTTTATGTATATTTTAAACGGTTCTCTTTACCCACAGATTTGTAAATTTTAGATATTTATAGTTTAAGCACATCAAGTTAAACCTTACCATTTTATGATGTGGGTGACCTTAACTGACCTTTTAAAATGATTTAATTTGATCAATTATCTATTTCTTAAAAGTGTCCACCCCTTTTGTGTACCCGAAAACGTCGATGTAAGGTAAACGCAGGTATTAACGACCCATCGAAAATCTGCAGGTATTACCGACCTATTAATGTTATTTGCAATTTCTCCGATTCTAAAACTGTTTAGCTATAAGTAAGTACAGCACACACACGCGCTCGTTTGTTGCCCATCGTTTAATTATACTTTAATGTGCATAACAATACGTAATAGAGATAAAATGTATCGGTTTCTGTGCGGACCTGCGTGGAAGCCGATGTTGCCATACTAGCCCTTGTTTCACTAGGTAAGAAGGTGACGATTCTGCGTAAGCAATTTTAAGCAAACCGATGAAGCCAAAGCATACAGGATTTTACTCAAATGACTTGTCAAAGTGTGTTCTATTAATTTGCCATCACTCTTAAGTACAAAGAAGCCCTTTTATATTAGAAATCTGCAAATTAAAATAGGGCGGTAATAACTTCACGACTTTTTAAGTTGGATCCTATTAACGACCCATAGGTCGGTGATGGCCTCAACATAACATTTTGTTTTTCTTTCTTTTTTATGTTTTTATTAACTGATAGCAAAACTATCAATAAACCATTTGATTCACAAAGAACTAAGCTTTGTATAAATCTATATACGACCCATGCAATGTTGTCTAGTTTTCTTATTTTTGCATTGTCAATGTTGTGAAAACTATAATATTATCCGAACATTGATGTTGTATTGCAATTTTTACAAATTATGATTTCTTTATCAAAGACTGATTTGATACTGTTGTATTTCATTATACCAATAGATTGAAGTGTATTTTACAGTCGAGTTAATCAAAGAAGTACATTCTAAGTTTTTTTTTATGAATCGGTAATGCATTTTACATCTATACTTACTAATTTTATTACCGACCCATAGTGGTCGGTTTTGGGTCGGTAATAGTGACATTGGGAAGCTTTTACCGATCGCACTAATTTTTTATTTCTAAACTAGTTGTTACCCGCGAGTCCATCTGAAATTGAGTAAAATTTGTTAATAGCTATGCTCGAACCATTAGCGAAGTAAAGCTGTATTTTTTTTTCATAATGCATATGCTCAAAAGAACAGTGCAGGTAGTAGAAATTGTATTTTGGCAGTTTTTTTATTCATTCTAGGGTTTTTGTAATAAAATATAAAGTAAACTTATAGGTAATACATTTTTTTTATTTGTTCAACATACACGAGGAGAGGTTGCTACGGAAATCCAATCGAAGCGAGACGTGTTAATTTATTTTTGGTTTTTAATAAGTTATTTTCAGTAATGTTTTTGTACCACTTCCTTACGATCGGTAATAGCTTCCTAAAAATCGTTAATAGCATCACGACCGTTATCATGGGTCGCTAATAGCAACAATCGACTTTGTCACTTCAAAAAATATTTTTACCATGATATTCTTGTAATTGGTAGTAATTCACTTAGTAAATAAAATCTATAGACATATAATTAGCGTATAAAAATAATAAAAGAACTCTGAAGATAGCCAGTATACTTAAAATTCGCCATTGATTTCAAAATTGCCTTAAGGGGGTCGTTAATACCTGCGTTTACCTTAAATAAAATAAATATTGAATCAAAACAGACTGCGGACAAAAACTAACCAGCGAAGCGTTTGTTTCACAACAAATATGCGGTAACAATTAAATATTTGTGATCTACTTTACAGTTTAAGTATTCAGGTTACAACACAATAATACCTACCGTTATTGTTCATTACCTAAACTTTCGTGTTTCACTTATGACATGGCAATCTTTCTCTTCAGTGCATCACGTGAACTAATAACCCATTGAAGCGTAAGTCGATACAAAAGGTAGCACTATACCTTTACACAACAATAATTTCCGGGCCCGGAAACATCGCAAATCTTATTTGTTTCAAGGATCCCGAAATCATCCGGGATATTCAGTGAGCACGCCCTGCGTTCACGCCGCGCGCCGCCGGTCCTGTGTAGGTGTCGTTAAGGGATTCGCTTTTAATAGCTGCTAGTTATTGTTTGACGGTTTTTGTCCCGGCTCTCGTGCGCGCTCCGCTGACTCCGCTCAATGCCGCCTTCAGGAAATGCGATTTTAACAGCGCAAACATCGGAATTACAAGTCATCGCTATCCACTCCGTTGCCTCCGGCCAAAAGGATGTTGTTGTCAAACTCCCTTACCCTTTCATGGTACGGTTTGAAAGATAATAGAAAATACACAGAAAGCCTATTTTGTAAGAATTTTTATTGTGTTTTGTATAAGTACACTTTTTTGATCACAATCGATTTCTAAAGGCTCAATGACAGTTTTTATCGAACGAGTTGAACATGTGTAAATAGTATCAGATGGGTTTCTGAACGTTGTCAAATATGTAGACGGTCGGTTGTAATTTGTGTGATTATAACGTGTGATACCAACAAATAACCATAATGGAATTTCAATTAAGGTTGATGGACACGGGGAAGGCTGCAAATAAGAGTGATGCGAGCTATCAGGCAGCAAGAAGGGCTCGCAGCAGGTACGGCCGTATGGCGCGATCGGCCCTTCATAATTTACAAAAAGAGCCATTTATTAAAATAGAGCCCTTAGTAATTACTGGAGGCATTCCGACATATTAGCTACCTGCCGACAATTTGCCATTCGGCCCTTTGTCTGGCGGCGTGGCGCCCTAAAGGGTTCTAATTTTAAATGCAGCGTGTAACTATTCGCCCTTTATTCGTAAATTTCTCTTTCGCAGTGGTTAACCGGCTCGCTGGACGCAATATGGCGTGGTTTTTTGTCGAGGCAAGGGTAAGCAATTAATTGGAAACATATTGGCTTTGTTCCGATTTTGCGGTGGCGGTTGTGTACGATTGTGACGCAGTTTATTATAAACAATATATCGGTGGTCAAGATCG
This sequence comes from Adoxophyes honmai, assembly GCA_005406045.1. Classification (NCBI taxonomy): domain Eukaryota; kingdom Metazoa; phylum Arthropoda; class Insecta; order Lepidoptera; family Tortricidae; genus Adoxophyes; species Adoxophyes honmai. The sequence goes on from BHDV01063339.1 coordinate 73,959, forward strand.
TGCGGCTGCTCTGGTCTGCCGCAATTTATTCTAGAGATATAAAACTGTTTGTTCGGTCGGTAGGACGTTATGAATTTGGGAACTGAGTGGTAGTAATGTTGTCGTATAATATTACACGGTCGAGAGCGTCCAGGCGGGAGCGCGCAAACAGCCGCAGCGTCCATCCCGCAGTTTGTCCGCAAACACGGATCGAATGAATATAGACAAACGTGTTTGCGGCTGCAGATCGCGTTACAACAACTAATATTGTTGTTTATTTATAGCGGCGCGGGCATCGCGGCCTAATGCGATGCAGTCGCCATGGCGACGCTGCAGCCCCCACACATGGGAGACCATAAAAAAACAAAAAAGGGAAAACAGAAAACTCACTCGACTTCACCCCGGTTCCTGTCGACGCGAATGTCCGAGAGTTCCCTTCTTTCAAACATAATTTATGGTCTAGAGGAAATAAAACATAAAAAATAGAAAAGGAAAAACGACGGCACGCACGATAAAAAAGCTCGTCGTAAAAGTGCGAGCGGGGCGCCGGCCCTCCGCCGGGCGTAACCCTTCCGCCGCCTCCCCCTCCCGCCCCGCGCCCCGCCAAAGGGTTAGGGCGACTAACCCTCGCCGCTATATGCTCGCGGCTATGTGGACGCGAGATGGATGGCTGAAAGATTCGGTAAATAACCACCCTCGGATGATAATGCTACGGTTTATTTATACCGCACTATATTAATTCTATGTTAGGTACGTATGTTATATCTTACTACGTACCGACAAGGATGGTTTAGAGATACACACGCTTTGAATGTATTTCACATGTTATGACTTTTTCGAGTGATCTGATTTGTGATTTGAATAAAGCTAAATGGCGTTTAAAGTACTTTCTTTTTGTTTTTATTTTATTCGACGTAAGGCGAACACAAGCAACTACTCAAAATTGGAAAACTTCGCTGAGTAAATCAGCTCTTTCGCTGCACTCTGCGACTGTCCAATGCTTACTTGCGACACAATGCGAAAAACTATAACGTAAAGGGATAAAAAGCAGTGCGCAACCCCAAGAGAGACATCGCATCGGCTCGGGGCGATAGCTGGGATGATGGCGCGGAGTCCAGCGTAATGAGAGTTTGATGTAAATGCGTCTCGCGGCGAGCGGCGAGCGGCGAGCGAGCAGGCGGGAGAGGCGAGCGGCGAGGTGACGAGCGCCCTGCGGTCACCCGGCGCGGCGACCATCCGTCTCGGCGCGGCCCTCGGCGGACCAGGGTTGGCAACGGTTGACAATATTCCACAGAAATAAACATTAACCACGCTTACTAGGTTGTCTTAAGTTTTAAATACAAGTTTTAGTATTGTTGTTTCGTTTGGAGTTAGGTTTCGAACAACACCTCTCCATTTCTTTCGTGGATGTCGTAAAAGGCGACTAAGGAAATAGGTTAAGGTATATTTTAGGCGAAAGGCTAATCTAAATGCTGAAACTGGCCACAAAACGTGAAACAGTCATGGTCAGTCATATATACAATCACGCCTGTGTTCTCAAATGGGTTAAGCAGAGTATCGCGATTAGCGGTCAGCGGGAAGCTTGTTGGAGATAATTGAAAGAACAACGGCAAGACCAAGGTTTATTTTGATTATAGCGGCCACTTATATGTGACCGTCCATGAGAAAAGGGTCCTTATGGCAGTTTCTAGTTACGGAGATATTAGCTGTTTTGTAAAATTGTTCAATATTATC
>BHDV01063339.1:85435-130830 GCA_005406045.1 Adoxophyes honmai
GTTCAAACAAACAAACAAACTCTTCAGCTTTATTATATTAGTATAGATTTGAAGTCGGTTTTTTTTTGTTTAAAATTATTTATGTCTACAGCCAAATTAAAAGTGGTAGGTAGATAGTCCATAGTTGCAGGTTGCAGGCTGGTTGCCTAAAACATACTTAACGTAGTCCTTAATAAAATTAGTTCCTGTAATACATAAACTGTACGTAACCACAACCTATATATTTTGCGATAATTTTATTTATGTATCTAACAATTTCACTGCATGAATTCGCTAAGACACGAGCAGTATGCGAACGCATCCCTGGCCCCCTCGCGTCCCTTCGGCAAAAAGAGGACAATTGCATGCGAGCTCTTTGCTTTGCATAATCAATAGCGGCCATTGTAAAGGGCTGTTATTCTTGGGGTGAAATAAATAAACGGGTAGGCACATGACGTCCTCGATACATGGCCGTTTGTCCAGCTTAGCTGCCTCCGTAGCTGGCGAGGATTACGACCGGATTCGTTTGTTTTTGAACAAGAACTGGTTGATTTTCTTTATATGCGAATAGGTACGTTATCTTTTATCTACGTACGTTTTGATAATACGTTGTGGTTATAATATAAGGATTTAATTTCTAAGTGAATAGGTTAGGTACCTAAAGCTGACATATCTGTAAAGTAAAACACACAAGTTTAAAAATCAGCAACTTTTTGTCACACGTTATTAACTACGTATCAACGTATACGTAAATAAAATATATCGTCAAGTAGGCAATAGAATAAACATTCGGGTTCGCGTTCCAGGAAAAGCGATCGGGAGATGCGATATCACCTTTTTACACATCAACATTAATTGTATAAACCTTTGTAGCCAAACCTGATTTATTTGTTTAACGGAATGCCATTTTTCTGGTGTTAAAGTTGATGCCTCTCGCGTCAGTTCATTTTCATATAAGACAATGCCCTATTAAGACTTGTTAATGTTAACATGTTTTTTAAACAGTGATTGATAGGGGGCAGTTACAAAGAAGGTTAATTTTTTACTGTTACATTTATTTTTCAAATTAATTTAAGGCATAAAGACAACGTATAGATTTTTTCACAAAATTACTTCAAAATAGTGCTGTATAATAAACTGCAAGTAATTAAGAAACGTAGGTAGGTATAACTTTGTATATTCCCGTACAAGGAAAGTACAGTTTTTGTTGAAACGTTCAATCTCTCCAAAAATACGGAAATCATCGGGCGGAATATTTAGTTTTGTCATCGATTACGCAAACTGTTTCAAGGGTGCGCTGCGTCAGTCCGTTGTGAAAAAATATGAGAGCATGTATAAAAACTAATGCAGCTGCCGCAAGCACACATGCGAATTGTAGCGAACGCGGCTTCGGGGCAAAAGGCCGCATGTGTGTGGCGAGCAGCGCGGAGATAGGGCCTTAAGCGGCGCGGCGCGGGCTCGGCGCGAGGACGGAGGGCGGCAGACCCTCGCACATAGCGCGGGAAGGGTTCGCAGGCCCCAGGAAGGGTTCCGCGGATCCGCCGACGCGCAAGCGCACGCGATTTCGCAAAAAACTAACACAATGCGAACAACGACGCTGTTTTTGTTGTTAATACGGTAGATTGTTCGTGAATTTTATTTTTTAGAAAAAAAATGTAATATCATCAACTCGTTCACGCCCGGCCTTTCAAAGGGAGCTTTTTGAAGAGGTAAACGGGGAAAAATAGTGAAACTGGTAAAAAGTGGGTCAGAAAGGGGTGCTTTTGAAACTAGTAATCACTACTTCGCGTCGATCGATTGCCGTTATTATTGAAAAAAATCCTTTTGTGTTATCGACAGTTGCGTATTAGGACTTTTGTTATTATGGAACAGTTTTTATGTAAAAATAAACAGAGGATCTAATTGCAACCGATTATCAACTTCTTTATAGCTCAGTTCAGGTACATACTGTAGCGCCTCCGCGCCACATTCGTCGAATAGACGAACTAAACGATCCTACATCTCGATAATGTAATGACATTATAACTTTCTTTGCTATCTTCAAGTGCAAAACTATAAAAGATACACTGAAGTGTAAATGCGCCATTTTCACGTACATGATTATAATTATACATAGAATATACTGAACTCTACATGTTAAATATCGACTTTCGAATTGGTTAATCTCAAAGGAATACAATTTAATATAATTTAATTTAAACATCCTTATAGATTTTATCGTTCGTTGTACCTATTGTTCCTATTATTACTATTGAGAATTTTATTCCACTTTTTCATCGAGCTTTTTATCTAAACTCCCCAAAAAATGAAATCTCAATCATTTATAAATTTGTTCCACGGACAACACCAGTTCATCCCTTTATCAGAGCCATCGACCACAATAAAGGGTGCGTTCTCATCGATTGTTAATTCGTATTTTTTATTTTTATTTATTGCTAGCGAAGATTTATTTCCTGGCTCAATGAAGGGCACTGCGGATAGAGACCGCAAAATTAATAGCGCGTTGTGTAACCGCTTTGACATAATTTATATTGCAATTTCTAGTAGTTAATCGTTGAGCTGACCACTAATTAATCTATACTAATATAATAAAGCTGAAGAGTTTGTTTGTTTGTTTGTTTGTTTGAACGCGTTAATCTCAGGAACTACTGGTTCGAATTGAAAAATTATTTTTGTATTGGATAGACCATTTATCGAGAAAGGCTTTAGGCTATATAACACCACACTGCGACTGCAAAATGTGAAAAAAAAAACGAGGAAAATTACCCCAAGTCAATATTCCACGCGAACGGAGTCGCGGGCACAGCTAGTTTCATATGAATTGATAATCCATTTTAAACTTCAGACCTACTTTGGATAATATTCTAAAATCAAGTAAAATTATTGTTGAACATATCTAGATAGATATGTTCAACAATCCTCCTCCTGGGGTGTAGAGTCGATAATCTGCCAGCCACTGTAGCCTTCAGAAGGAAAAATGAATTAGTATACATTAAGGGCAGAATTAAAGCATACATTGAGAAGACGTATTTTCGATTAACCTTGCGGCAAGTCAGGTCTTTGCATCCAAACGTCATTCCAGACGTGGAAGTTCCAGCAGGAGTCATAACAATCCTCATCAGGGCCATTAGGAACCTCGTTGCCATCCCGGTCGAAGTATTTGTCGACGGTGAACGTTCGATTAGTGTCATGAGCCGACACGTAATTAGTGACGGAGCGGCAAGGTATACCTGAAAAATAGTTCTTATGTTGACCACGCTTCTTTGTATACAATTTTTTAACTACTTCGTCAAAAAAAAAACGAAAAATACCAAGAGCTCTGCAAATAGTCACGACCAGTCCTGAGAATACCCAGCATTGACCGTATTCTATAGGGCGCCCGCCTTCGGTAAGGTAACGTTCGAGAATAGCCACGGAACCAGTCCAAGCGTGATGAGCAACGCCGTCCTTGTACTCTCCATCGTAGCGTCCCACCATGAGACCATCGTCGTCATGGTTTGCATTTATCTGTTAAATATAGATTTATCTATCTAGCTTACTAGATAGTAAGTAATAGTATAATATAAGACTGACGAAAAAGTTTGACCCATCCAATATTTCTATGGTTTCGATACAGAGTAAAATGAACCCTTATGGCGTGACCAAGTCAGTCTACCCATCAGTCAGCGGATTATCTCAAGAACTATAATTGCTATCAACTTGCAATTTGTTACAGTGGTAAATGATGGATGTCTTACTTATGTTTTGCAATGAAAAATAAATGAACATCTTCACTTAAAAACAAGCATTAGGTATTTTGAGTTAAATATATTTCAGTAAGTTCCTCCTTTGCTGGCAAGATTAAGTTAATCCTAATAATCGTTATTATACTATACAGACTTATTAGAACAAAGAAATCCCTCTGAACATTTTTTTAGTTTTGGTAAGGTCTGCGACTGCCCGATCTAAGTCAACGTATCTCGCGGGAGCAGAAGGTAGATCAAACCTGGTCCCCGCATGATTGACACGACTGAAAGTTAATCGATCCGCCGTTATTGTATCGTTAATTAAATTGGACGCAGCAGCGGCAACCCTTTTACCTGTAAATTACAGGCCGTAATGAGCCATTACACGATCGTTACACGGCCATTATTCCCTTACAACTCTTCCCCAACCCTTCTATTGTAGCTTTTTTATGCGCATGCACTTGCACCGGACGCGACAGTAATAGAGCCACACATGCCGTCAGGTAAGGGTTGAGTTTCACTTTTTACACAACTATTTCTTTAACCCTTTTTTGCCCCAATACGTGCAAGTTAAAAAGGATTATAGGAGAATAGATATTAATATCTGTTATGAATATGCAGGGTTATAAAAAATATCAGATAGCTGTGACAGTTGAGGTAAACAACTTTCTGTGGACACGGTACGGCGAGTTTTTTGGAGCGTCACCTGTTGTTGGGATTACTGCGTACAAGATTGATAATAGTTCTTATCTCAATGTTTTTTGGTTTGAATTATATTGCTATCTAGATTTTAAAACATATATGTTAGTTAATAAAATCGGCCAAGCGTGTTTCAGGCTGTGTGCGAAGAAGGGTTCCATTCCATGCGTATCATTTGCACACAATTCCTTATCAAATTATCACAAACCGAAATAGGTCCGTCATTTAAGAGCATTACAAAATACTGATTGCTGACTACTTTACAAATACTACGTATGTACCTATATTCGAAACTTCGACGGACAGTATGATATGATACCTTTTCATTCTTCACGCGATAGTGTATTATACACAGAATAACGTTAAATTGCCAACTTTGTGTCTAAATATAGTTTCGTGTGCTCTACCTACCCCATTTATAAATAAAGGTGAAATGTAAGTACATACCGAGGTGTGTTATATAAAAGAAACGTTAGCAGAATTCGTGGGCAAAGGCTAATAATAATGGGCATAAAAAGTTAGAGTCGAATTGAGAACTTAAACCTTTTTTGGAAGTCAGTTATAATATATAAAGGCAAGTAACTGAGCTAAACTAATCGTTGAGTATGCTACAAAGTAACACTAACGTAATTGTTGAGCTTATTAATTTAAAAACAGCTATTGACCCTTAAAATAAAAATCCAATTTTGAAGAGCAGATGTAAAAGTTTATCGATTACTGAGCCAATTAATCGACTCGAAACAATCGGCGGGCCCGAGCACTCAAACAGCTCTATCAGGTCGAACAGCGATATTCGATCGCTTTTTGTGAGTTTTTCTCTTGGCACGCGACTTTACCCCTTCTTTAATCGGTTCGTAGACGCGTGCGCTGCGTTTTTTCAACGAATCGTAATAAAAAACCGAATCCACCTTAACGCAGCCGTTAGGGTCAGTTTTTTAGTAATTTCCGCTGTGGCGGTAGGTCAATGTTTTAATTAGACAGTTCTCTCGGCTTTGGAAGCCACAATTCAGAACGTTCATTTATAACTTTGTTAGCATAATTTAACGCAGGCGGGTGCTTCGCTGTATAGATAATATCGCGACCGTGTTACAATCCTATGCTATAATATCAACTGTCAAGAGAATAACAATAGGGCATTCATTAAGCATGGTTGTTAAGGAAGCATAATTTGTTGATTAATTTTTTGAAAGTACTTAGTTGCTACGCGTTTTTCAATTTCCTTCAGTTCTAATTCGAGGCTTAACAGCTATCGCCTCGCCTCCTGACGTCTCATCGTTTAAATCCGCACAAGAAATGCGGCACAAGGCTCTTGATTAAATCATCGCGCAAGTATAATATTTTATTCAGGAAGTGTGTGTCAGCGAAGGAAATTTGCTTTATAGGACGGATCGGAGGAAAAAGCCGTGGAATGTCATTAATATTCAAAACGTAACTAGGAGGGATTATAAAATAATAGGAGTAATTTAGGACGGCCCGCGCCCGCGCCGCCCGGCATTCCGCCCGAGGAATGCATGGAAATATGTCTGCCTTATTACATTTTTGTTAAGTGACTCCGTTTAGGATCAATATTTTATATGAAATTGTTGAAGTATTAAGAAATTCAAGTAATAAGATACAAGTCGTTCAATTAAGTGTAAAAAATAGCCAACACGTATACAAGTATGTACATATATATAAGCTAAAACAAAAGCTTCTCACCGAGTTGGAATATTTGCTCTATATTAATGTTAAAAGCGATTAAAGTATATGAACCTTTTCAGAAATTAATGTCATGCCGTAGTTTACCACCGTCATTTATTGTAGACTCGTGTAGCACTGTACAGCACAGTTTTTGTATTGCACTGCTAGATCGAAATTAAGGTACCTAGCTCAAAATATGTCTCTTCTCAAAAATGAGGCTTGACTTGGGTTTAAATGTGTCTTTCTATAGCAGTGCAATTATATTTCCTTACTCAAAGATATTTAAAATACACTCTTGTGATCCTCGTACCTACTCCGTAAACCCTACCATTATAATTAAAAAAGTAAAGTTCCGGTGAAAGGATGTCAACTACCACAATTAGCCGCGTAGTAATTATAGCTTGTTAGGATTCCCTTCTTTTGTCCATTAAAAATGGGTCGGTCGAGTAATGTAAATTAATTTCAGTCCTATTTTCAAATTTGACTTCGTAGAGTTAATTACATGTTGCGTTACTTTTTTCTAATTCAGCGTTTTAAATTTTTAATGGGCAGATTTCCCTACTACTTGCTATAATTGAACGTTAATTAAAAAAAAATCCATAGAATATTCATAGTGAAATCTTAACTCAGTTTTTAAGGGTAAAAAACAAAAAAAACACAGAAATTCGAAACAGTTATGCAAGCATTATTTGCTTCTGCGAATTTGCATATTGTTGCTGGCTCGCTGCAGGGTGTAAAAAATAGAACAGAAGGCACAATGGGGTGCTGTAAAGGGGCGCAGTACCTATAAACCTTATTGCTACACTTTCCTAAAGTGGCCACGTCCGACGACACGCTTGCAAATTTGCCTGTTAAAAGAGCTGAGACCATTTTTTTAACTGACAAAATTACATACAACAAAGAGATTTTAAATAGTTTAGAATTGTATGGCTAAGAAAACAACAAGCTTGTAAAAAACGGCAGCCAAGGTTTTATTACGCAATAACTATAGAGTTTGAAACTTTCAAAAAAACATTTCAAATTTCATAGCCACGAGTAATCCTTTGTCCGATAGGTATGTTACTAAGACATAAATGAACTACTTAATAATATTCTATACTTTACATTACTTCATATAAAATATAGGAATTATGATACCTGACGTTTTACCGTGTGTTTTAAAATGGTCTAAGATATTTTCCTCTATTTTCGTAGGACTTGGTGAACAAAAAATTATCAACCCTCGCACTATATCTAAATTAGATATGACAATGTGTGTCAGCAAAATGTTAGTAAATAAGTAGTTGATTATTTTTTGACCAGTAAGTCCTTCGAAAATAAGGGAAAATATCTTAGACTATTTTAAAAAGGATTTGTGTATAAATACAACCATAACAAAAAACTACGATAACTGAGACAATTATTCCGCAAGAAAAAAACTACTTTACTCAAAGCAATTTGCACACAAAATACTCGGAAACCACTCTTTTGTTATATTGGTGCAATGCAAATGTAGAGCAGTGGAGACGTTATGAAAAATAAAAAAATAACAATAAAATTATCAGCGGTTTGTAACAACAATAACAAGAGGATTGGGCTGAATTTAACAATTGATTGCGATAGGTTTAAAGCCATATTATTTATTATATCTAGATAAGTACGTATGCTTTATTTTGTTTTGTTTCCCATGAACCTTTTTTCGTTAGGTATTGCTTAATAAGTGTAGATTACTGTAATGTTTAAGTAAAGTAATGTATGGACATAGTTATTATGTCATGTCATTATGTCATTAGGTCACCAAAGTTTAAACATGATTTTCTTTTATCTCTAAGAATGATACACGTATCTGGAGTTTGTATTTAATTTTGTTTTTAAATCATTATCAAGCGGTATAAACTATTGTGTACCTACATGCTTTCCATAATTAAAGTGAAACAAATTTAATCATTGATGATTAAGTTTCACCAACTGTAACTACATATAGGTAGTATAAAACAAAGTCGCTTGCCGCTGTCAGTCCGTTGTATGCCTAGATCTTTAAAATCACGCAACGGATTTTAATGTGTTTTCTTTCAGTCAATAGTGATTTAAGAGGAAGATTATAATACATTCATAATGTGCTTAGTAGAGAAACACTGATAATTTTAAGGTTGTTGTTGTGATGTCGTTATTCTATCTTATATTTAAAACAAAATTGTAGATATTGCACACGTGCAAAGCTGGACGGGACACTATTAAAAAAAATCGTTGATAGTACCTAAATAAATCGTTTGGGAATACAGGCGTGATTGTATGTATGTATGTATGATAGTACCTACTGTGTTGACGGCCGTATAGCCTAGCGGTTAGAGAACCTGACTGTGAAGCTTGAGGTCCCGGGTTCGATCCCCGGTCGGGGCAGATGTTTGTATGATGAATACGAATGTTTGCTTTCGAGTCTTGGATGTTTATCTATATAAAAGTATGTTTATCCGTTGTCTAGTACCCATAACACAGGCATTAAATTGCCTACTTTGGGACTAGATGATTGGTGTAAAAATCGTCCAGTGATATTTATTTATTTATTATTTATTTTATTTACTGTTGTAGTAACAATACAAAATTTATTGTTTTTTTTTTAATTAAAATAGTTTTCATATCGTTGCAAACTTAAACACGAAAACAACACCAAATCAAGAAAACAATGACGAAGGAAAACCCAAAAAAATATTAAACGGATTAACGTCGCAGTGGCATTGTTCCGCAACAGATAACTCAGAAGACAGTAGTGAAGTAGGTATCCGGGATAGGCTGATCAATCATGGGGCCTACCCCTTCTATCCCGCCCTGCCGAAAACAAACGGTTGCCTGGCAACGGGCGGGGGCGGCCGCGCGCGGCCCCACGTCACATATGACACACAACTTTACACTTGATGTACCAGCCCTCTAGCCGTCGTAACATAGCGTCGCGATTCGGATGGCATGGAATGTTTATGTAAGAAAGGATTTAAAAATTGAAGTAATTTTATTGTTTCAATTATTGAGATAACTATTAAAGAGTTCGAGTATTCGTACAATTTGTTACAGTTCGAGCAGATGTTGTGGAACTACTAACCTCACCTAACCTAACCGTGGATCATTTCGTTGCGGAATAGGTGCGGGTCCCAATAGAAAGCTATGTAGCTCCCGACGTGTTAATAATGTAGCGATAGTCGATACTAGCATTAATACCTATGTATACTTGATATTTTCTGAAAACTTTGCTAGGTTTTTAAGTAGGTAAGTAATTGTTTTGTTGTCCAATAATCTATGCTTAAACTACTGTTATTCAAAATCAGAATCTAATCAGGAAGTGGAAGGTGGAAGGGTGGGAGGAGCAGCATTTTTTTATAAAATTACATATAAATAAAAAGTCCATTTTACCATTTCGGTTCGTAACTCCAAAAATTAAGCAGGTACTCGTAGAGTCAACAAGATAAGTAATATTCGTAATTAAAACTCACTTACAACTCGACATTAAATTCGCTTTATCAAAGTCAAAAGTAGTTCCAGCTAATGTAGATATTATGCTGATCAGATGTACGTTTCCAGTGCCTTTATGTGTGTACATGCAGAGACGGCCTCTTATCTGCACTTGAGTATCTTCATTTGACTCTTGTGTAAACAAAGTAAACGACGAGTAATTGACGGTGCTTTATGTGCGTGAAATCATATGAGCACGTTCGATGTAGTTATTTAGTATGATTGTATCGGGTGAAGAATGGCTCTTTATTACTGAGTAGGCTTTAGGTAAATAAAATGTTGCTTTCGTTTAAATATTTTGGTTTCTACCCACTTTAAGAATTACCTATAATCGCGCTACTCAAAGTACAGAGTATGGGCAAACAAAGTCGCGGGTAGAGCTAACTCTTACTCAAAAGAAGGACGACGTCCTACTCTAGCAGTTCTATAATGGATCAATTACTTAACGGTTGCGTTTCGGAATAATGTCAAACAATAAAAATTGCAACAAAACTCGGATAGGTATTATCGAAAGAATGTTTTGTTACTAACATACGCTTTTGTATGCATACCTATACGATCGTAAATACTCTGCATACCTACGTACCTCTACCACTTTATTACTTGAATCTACATTTTCGTTGTTAAGTGGATCTTAAATCAATAGCTATTTAATTAATTCTAATGAATTTGGGGTTAATTTCTAGGAGTCTAATGTTAATTTCCCCACCGTTGGGCAAGCTCGTGATGGGTTCTCCGATCCTCCCGGCGTATTGGCCGTGCGACCGACGACACCTAGACCTCTTTGATTCACTATGGAGTCCATACCGATTGTCATCAATACGAAATTCAATGCCATTTAAACTTCACAACACTTCTAACATCGGTTAACTTGACGAACAGCGATATTTCAAGCACCGAGCGGTGAGCGTTAAGCCCGTCACAGATTACGCATATACGATAATATTTTATCTGCGTATAAATGCCATTTTTCCATATGTCGATGTCAAAAGATACCTGACGGTAAATCTGCGCAGTGTATGGTAGCTCATTGAATTGTATAGGGAGCGATATTGACAGATATATGTTCTGTAACAGATATCTTACTGTATCTGCTTAATGTGTGACGAGCTTTACCGCTTACGTTAAAAACCTACACAGGGTGATATTTATACCCGGTACTACATCTAAGGCGTATATTGGTTTTAAATACTGAGTAGGTACGTACACACGTTTATCTTCTTGAAATTCGCAAATTGACATAAAAGTTAAACCAAATAAATTTGCGTAGTCGATCGCAAAATTTATGACCAATATTTTAAATGACTTTTCTTGGCGCTATAAAATTTGATTTAGTGAATTATTAATTTTTATACTTTCTTTGATATTTTTCCGATATGTCTGCAATATATTCAATACATTCAAAATAGCACAGAGTTTTTAGAACGTACACAAGAATCTTAAGTGGCGGTACAGTTCGATGCTTTCAAACTGAGAGGTTCGAAAATACGCATCAGAACAAACGCAGGTTTTTCCGTTTCAAAATGAGTTGTTATATTTGTAGGTGTAATTGGGGAAAGAAGAAGGGAGAGGTCCTGGCTCGGAGCGGCGGTGATCCATCATCCCTCCACTGACCGCTGCCCCCACCCTCCCCTTTCTTACTTTTCACTTTCTCTACATATTTTAAGGAGAATCAAACTTTCCCTTCGCCCACTCACTGTATTTTCCCGCCGGAGTTGTAATAGAGTAGCGCCGCGGCGGCCGCGGAGGCCGAGCGGCCGGCCGCGCCGTGGCCGGCGCCGACGCCCGCCGAGCGCCGACCGCCGACCGCCGACCGCCGACCGCCGAAAGCCGCGAAACCACAAATCTTATCTATCTCGTTACTGTTCACTCCACGTCTATCTTGATGTAAAATTCTTTTATGTTAAAGACTCTAATTCCTTTGGGAACAAACTTTTGCGTTACTCGTGTAACCTTTTGTGTTGCCCTCATGAAATAAAATTAAACTTCTTTATTTGTATCGATTTTGATACAATTACCCCGCTTTTCAAGGCAACTTGCTCGGAAAAGTTGGTGCGGGCCGAGTAATTATTAATGTCACCGGAGCGGCGTCTGGCGTAGCGGGTTATGCGAAATAAGGGTTTTGTTGGTAAATAGTTCATTTCGATTCCCGATCTAATATTTTATTACAGAACAGGAGAATTTTATGTCCAGACATGGGAAACTATAACTTAAGCACATGAAATAGTACGTAGTTATTTATACATATAAGATTTTTTTAGGTAGGTAGGTATGTATTGAAATACCTTTAAGTAAAATCGGATTTCCGGAAGCTAAGAGCTACAAAAATCTAGCTAACTTTGATGTTGAGGACTATACGTCATTCTACGTTCGACCACATGCAACTTAACGCACATCTGACCTTTCTACATTCTTATATTTTTGTTTGTGATATCGTTTACATAAACGTACAATTCAACTGCTATGGAAAAAAATAAAGGATAGGCATGAGTAGTTCTAAGCGTTTAAGTACGAGGTCCAATGTATGTACAACTTAGGTGCTTGCTGAAACGGGATTTGAAATTGGAATGTAGGTATTTAGAAAAAAAAAAAATTAATGATTTGTTTACAAGAATGGACCTGAATCTGAAGTAAACCTCTCTTCAGTTATATTCGTGTGTAACTCTGTGAATGGCCTCTCCCTATCACAACCGCGGGACATCAAATTATAGAGTTATTTACGTAAATATTTTTGCTAAACTGTACAGGTAGTATAGGTAACTGACGAATTTTAGAACAAGCTTGGTAAATACGACACTCGTAGCTGTATTATAATACATGCAGTGGGCAATGTCACCAGTGAGATGATCACACACCTTAGCGGGAAGCATTCGTGTACGATTCAAACCGCGGCATTAAATTTCGTGAACGTTGCAATGCATTGGTGTGACTCAGCAGAACTGCGAGATGAGGGTATTGTAGCAGCATCGCAGTGTCTATAATAAATGAACGCGCGGGGGGACGCTGACCAATGGCAGCCCCTCCCTCAATCAATATGATGGACTCGCCCGCGAGGGGACGATCGCTCACTGATTTTTTCCCTCGCTGACAGGGCTCGGGAGGACGCGTTTTTGCGCCCTCCGTGGTCCACGCGAGAAGGGAGCCGGCAATTAATAAGCGCGCGGCCGGCCGCCGGCCCGCGCAAGGCTATCTCCCGCCGAACACTCCTTTTTCTTGTTTACTTGATAAGCTTTTATTGCTTTTGTTTTCCTGCGTTGTAAATATTACACGGTATAAACCGTCCCACTCGTAATTCCAGCTTTTATTACTTTGCTCCAATTGACAAACATACGAAATGTCTTCGGTATCTTTAAATATTCATGAGAAATTTCTCTTTCATCAAAAGTAATTAAAAAGCAATTAGACTCGATTGCTTAAAATTTATACGCAGTCAAAGAGAATCTCTCGAAAACATCTCGCAGTTTCGAACATCGAAATCTTAATCTAAGTTTAAAATTTTCTCCGAGAATCGGCAAATTTTGCACTAAGTCATTAAAGTATAAAACTTCGGTCATTTCGCTGGCGTTGCTTAAAAGCCTTTTTAGGCGCAGAAAAGTAATCTTTCATTAGGGCGGGGTGGAGCTAAAACGGAAGTTCTCTTTGAAAGGAAAATTACACTTCGGATGTGCCAGCGTGCCGTTCAGGGGAGATGGATTTTAATTACGTCAAACAAAGTTGGCAAAGTGGAAGTTTGCCGGCACCTCTGCGGGGCGCGGGCGATCCATCAAGCGCGGCTCGTTACAACTCGCTAATGACGGCCGCGCTTCATTTACAGCGGCCCGTGCTCGTTACCGGCGCGGCGCTGGCGCTGCCGGGCCGCCACTCGCGAACTAACTTCACACTCACAACAATTAGCCGAGATCTCTTAATGATTGCGCGGCGCGTCCCGCGTGTGCCAGCGCTCGAAGGACCCTCGGCAGGTACTCGCGTGTGACTTATTCCATGTACACATACGGCACATACCGGGACACTTTACTTAAACCACACGACTTGATCCCAAAGTAGACAATCAAACGGATAAACTGGGCAAATGGGTTACATGGTGGTAAGCGATCACCATCGCCCAGAGCCATCCGCAATGCGAACAGACTGTAGATACGTTGCCAACATTGGTGGCTAACCTCATGTGTCAGGAATCATACCGGCATGCATATTTCTGTTAAATACTTAACATAAGTTCATGCATATTGACGATAGTCATTGCGAAAAACCTACTACTAAAAATTAAATTTTCAACAAACATTGGTCCTACTTATAATTATTATATCACTTAGTTAAATTGTTTTCTTGCGCATATACGTGTCATTCGCAAAGTGCCGGTGTAACCGTCAAAGTTATTACCCGTCAATTATGTAAACCATAAAAAGTTTTCATAATTTTACAAACAATTCTCAATTAATCTAAATTAAGAATCATTTTGTAAAACGCCATCGTATCTAGTTGTGCGTGGCGCGGGCTGCGCGATAAATCAGACGCGCCCGCGCCGCTATGGAAATGGAATTGTATTGCAGACCGGCGTTAATCAGGGTTCAGTCGCCATTAATTTGATTAGGGTTACTGCTGGGCGCGGGGCTATCAATCCGGCGCATTACCATGTCGCGCAGGGCCGCGGAGATAGCGCGCGCCGTTAACAACTCGCGACATTACAACCGCGCTGTTGTTAACAGCCATTTCAGTTAGTGGATGATAAGGTGATTGGTGTTATACCTTTGATTATCCGTTACACATATTTACAGGTAGCCTTACTCATTAGTCCCCGTGTGGTGCTGGGTTAGAATAGTACCTCCCCCTTTCTTCCCGTGGGTGTCGTAAGAGATCGACTTTGGGAAAGGGTTAGTGTATTCTGGGCGATGGGCTAGCAACCTATCATTGCAATATGACGTTTAACCATTTGGTCACATATATGTAGAGTATAAAAGAACATTTTTTTTTGGGTACCTACCTAATGGTCGTGATTTCGAGCAACAGTATGCGACTTGCGGAGCTGCCATGTTAAACGGTTTCCATAAAAAGAAAAGCAAGAATCAGGACTAATGTTATGTAATCTAATTACCTGAAGTAGGAAATAGTTTTTCTGTTTCCCATCATGCCTTTTATCATCCAATCTACACAGTATAGAAGAGCATATTAAATAGTGTCATAAAGTGATCATAAAGTGCTGGCAGCCCTAGCAGCTTGTAAGGCATAACTCCGACCGATTCGTGCTGAGCACTTTTAGGTCAATTAGGCAGTCGCGCCCGCGGTGTCCGCCCGCTAATCAGGGCCGCGCCAAACTTTATACCGTGTTAATTTGACTAATGTGGGGTAGTGCGGATTACACCGCGTAAACCGGCGACACGACGCCGACACGGCGCGGCGACACCGGCCCATCCATCATTGCATTACTGACTAGTTATTTCAGTAGTGTGTACTTTTACCTTAATTGGTCTACACGTTTTGTTTATGTTTGTATGCAAGTCTTAGAAAATCCTCAGGTGTATGCTATTTTCGGGCTTTACGAAGTTAGACCTCCTTACCCACCTGATTACCTGAAGTTTTTGATTAGTGGGCGTACCATCTGGACCCATAGTAAAAAACAAAGAGAGAAGTCTGAAGAAGCGACACGTATCACCGTTTTTGAGAAACACTGAACAAGTGTGGGGGAATACGCGCCAGCAAGGAAAAGTATAATGCCCAGTTCACATTATTCCCGTCCAGTGATCCAGCGGGCTAATCCAGTCCAGTGCTGGACTGGACCATAGCATAGCATTACAGTGCGTGAGCATAGATTGGGTGAGCTGGAATGAAAAGTTGACGGTCTCTCCAGTTACTGGACCGGAACGCTCACTGGAATGGGTACATTTCAGTGCATTCCAGTGTCGGTTCACATTATCCCAGTAGCATTCCAGCACTGGATTGGATTGCTGGACTGGAATGCTACTGGAATAATGTGAACTGGGCATAAAGATTGTGCTGCTAAATAAAAATGTACGACATGATTTTTTTGTCGCAGACTTTAAAACGAAAGCCCTATAAATTGAATAGTAGTAAACAGCGGTTTGACTTGAACCTAGATTAGCATACGAATGTTTTAAAGAGTGTTATAAATTGGGATTGTAAAGGATGCGCCGGCCGGCTCATTAATCCTCTCGTGCCGTGTCCGCGGGCAATTAGGTCGCGCTACTTAACCAATTAGAAGTGAAACAATCGCCCCCATCGCGCCAGTGTGAATACGCCCCTATCACGGAACAACTCGCGCTTTTTGTACACCACTTTATGGCGTTTTAAAAGGCTCCTCATTACCCATTATTTACAAAGAAAATTCATTCCCGTCCGCTCATAGGGGACAATTTTTACGTTTCCCATAGTCTATGTGTTATTGTTGTTTCGTGCCGCTCGTACATAATTCATCGCAGTTGACGTTGGCAGGCGTTTGGGTAACAATTTTACTTTGACCAATTTAGTCCAGTTTGGAACAAATTAAAGCCATTTTATGAAATAATACCCCGATTATTACCTTGCCACGTCAGTTTGATTTGGATGGTTAGAACTTTGGAAATATAATCGTACGAGGTTATTTACTATACGAGGAAGAACGAATTATTACCAGTATCGTTACGTAGGTTCTCCGTAAGATTTGTTTTATATTCCTACATTACAAGTAGGTACCTACTGCCACATTACATAAGTATTCCTGTAGATAACTTTATTCAAGTACCTACTGCTGCATTAAGAACCAAAAACTTTTAAAAAGAAACCTTTCCAAACAGAAATATTAGTAATCATAATAAAATACGTCTCGCCAACTGGAACAAAGTGATAATTTGTAAATATATGGTCACAAATTGTAGGTACAGTCACGAACTCAATATTTAAGTAAGTAACGCCTAAAATATACCTTGGTCGTAAAAAATATTCAGTTCATATTTTCTGTGGATTTCATCTTTAAAATACTTCTTTTTTTACCTATTTGTACTTAAAGTACCTAGCCAGATGCAACACGCTAAAAACCCTGCACTTGTTACTTTAAAACGCATATTAGGTATTAATTGAAATCGAAGACCGGTACAAAAAATTTAAAATAAAATCATCAAGAAACCTATATTTTTTACATTAACAAGACCATTTTATATTAAAAGTGGCCACATACATTATGAGATCGACCACGCAAGTTTTTTTTTTGTTGTACTTAACCCAAAAGATTGATTCATCATAAACGTGTGTATTGTGTAATGTTTTAATACTACAGTACGCTTAAAGAAAACATAAATGGATGCAGGTTTGTATTATACCTGGATTTGCTATCATTACCTAATAAGTATTTTATAATGATACCTAACCCGAGTTTTTCGAGCGACTGTACCAATGAAAGCAGAGGCAGTTGTCTTCAATTGGGTAAGTAGAGAGGGTGAGCGCATTAATTCGTTTGTGGGCGACGCGATGCGGGAGCATTTTGTCAGCGTGCGCCCGCGTCGGCGGGCTGCGCGCTCGTTTGCATCCACAGCCATGTTATTTACATCTTACACATACATTAACAGCTTTACACAAGTAAAAAGCTAGAAAAACGCAATAGGTATATTACGTGATAGACCCACATAAGTATTCTTATTTTCGAGTTTTACCTACATATATCGATGTTAATCTTTTTTTATCTTCCTGTGACTTCATGGCTCTCATAAGGAACTTAAAACAGTACATAATACAAGGACAACCGACAATTTCGATCCAAGCTCCTCATCAAACTTAATAAAGCTCTGAATAAGCCACGCCTCAAGTTTTGATTGGTTGGTTAACCCTTCTACCGCGAAAGGGTTATTATTAGATCCCTCCAAGCCGCGCTCGCGCCGCCTCGCTGCCGTCTTTTACGTTTTTTACCAACTCCGGTTATGTATTTTTTACTTGCTCGTCTCGCATTTTGATTGGGTGAAAGGGTTATAAATAAATCTGCCGCGACGATTCAAAGAGGCAGGGCCAAATGTCAGCGAAAGGGTTGAACCCGCTTTATTTGTTGTACGCGAGTACATAGGGGACCTTTTAATTGGGGTTACGGTTGTATATAACCGTTAGAACATGTCGTGATGCCGCACAAAATGATAGAACAGTAATGGATGTTGTTCTATATCTCAATCCTATCGTAATATTCACGCGCGTTACGAATTTCTGCGGGTCGCTTTAGATGATTTTGGAGGGTTAGCGTTAAGCTGGTGACATTTAAAATTAACTTTTGTTGCTTTAGGTTTATACGAGTGTTGGTCATAAAGCAAAGAGCGGTGCGGGAGAGCTGACGTGACTGTTGCAACTACACGGGGATTACGGCGCGACACCTTGCTCGTTAAATTTACGGGTTCAAACGCCTGTCAGCGCGGTTTACAGCGCCGCCTCATCTGCACATCTCTATTCAAACGGATTAAGCTTGCGTCACTAAGCTGACGCAACAATATGTTCGGAATAGATGAAATACTCTGCTAATGGTTGTTTGCAGCCTGTACATCAGGTCCTCGGAGTATGATTAATGTTAGTATTAGTAATTAACATGAACTCATTTGCTTATACTATTTAAGTTACAGCGATTGGTTTTTATTTTCATGTTAAGCCAGGAATAAAATTTTAAGCAATTTGTACGAAAATAAACTCGGCACAGCTGAAGAAACGTTTGGGTGTAATTATCTCTCCCAATCTTTGTAAAAGATGAAAGATACGATGGATTCCACAGCAGTCTATAGAGATAATTGAATGCCCAAACAACCCTAATATTTTAAAGTTTCCTTCGTGTCTGACGTATTTTGCGGCGGCTCCATAAATTATCTATTAGCCGAACATCACTTGACATGGCCACAATGGACGAATGTTAACTTTTGTGCAAGCGAGCAAGTCGCATGACAAAGGGTTCGCGTAGGCAGAACCCTTCCCACCTGCATTCCCACGATGCCCGAGAAAGTGCAACGCGTGTGTGGAAAAAAAGTTGCGCAAATAAAATTGCTGTCAAACATTTGAATTTCATCCAAAGGGTCCAATTGGACTGCTATTTTAAATGCGATGCGTGGGAAAGTATCCCAGATCGGTCGAATTTAAGGGCCCGATGGTGTATTAAGTTTTTATTTTTAAAGAATAATTGTTTCTGAACAATCCGTGCTGACTAATGAAAATGATACATGTAATAATACAATAAGTATGTGTAAAAAAGTGGGTGATTAAAATTTCGTTTAAAAAAATATTTTGTAGAGTTTTCCTTTATCAGGATTAGCCATAACTTAAAGCTTTCAGTAAAATAAAGAATATGGTAATATTTGACAATCAATCGTTATTTATTCACATTTGCTAAATTATGTAGAAGTTCAAACAAGTTAACAAACCATTCGACTTTAAAACATTCACTATACTCATTTCCTTCAATAGGTTAGCTTAAATTAAAAGGATTACGTGGAACAAAGGTAAATTCGTCGCCAACGCGGTGCGCCGCCATTCAAGAATAACAGCTAGACTTTAACCGTCATTCAATATGACTGCGCGACCATCGACACGACGCTTCACCAGATTGCCAGCTTGCCAATCTCGTCCCAACGCATCCATACAGGTCGCACGGCGATGCGCCGTCACATATATGCTATGCGTACTTAGATATTTCGTTCAGTATCGGATGTTAATAAGATCTAAGA
The DNA here is from genome assembly GCA_005406045.1 of Adoxophyes honmai. Lineage (NCBI taxonomy): Eukaryota > Metazoa > Arthropoda > Insecta > Lepidoptera > Tortricidae > Adoxophyes > Adoxophyes honmai. Next base: position 104,673 of record BHDV01063339.1, read on the forward strand.
CTGTCTGTTAGGTACCTAGGGACTAGAAACGATATTGTTGTTGATGTTTATTCGTGAAGAGGGATTGACAGGATGGTCTGTAACATGTCGGTAGATACTGGACACGTTTATTCAGTTTCCTACCTTGCTGTCAAGTCTTGTCGTGGCCACCACGTCATAAAAACATGTATCTGATAGATAACGTTACCCAATCCAGCTCAACCGAACAAAAGCCGCGCTACGGCTAAATCTACGCGCATTGCGACACCCATTCAGAGCATCTACAATTTACATAGAAATTTCTGAAAGACGTAATACGAGTACAATGGAATATCAGATGATCATGAAAAAAAAAGAAAGGGCCAAGTTCTCACGTGTTCTTACTTAAATTCGCTGCAACGTTGCAATCAGGCGCATCGGCACAAAAACGAAGGTCAGTGGGAGTCGGTGAAACTGGGCTGGCTCGGATTGCGTCGCGACCCTTTCACTCTCGACGTACCTGCGCTTTTTACACTATTCCCGGAATCGCCGGCGCAGGGCGACCGCGCACTAAGCTACTCAAACTGTTTTACGGGTAGATACTGGATACTCTCTATAGATGCTTTTTGGTCATGCGGTGAAAAACACACTAAGTATTTTGACACCGATTTTGATATCACTGGCACAAATACATACGATGTACCACGTCGGTGTTCCCAAATGGGGTAGTTAGAGCACACGAGACGCTACATCGACAAAACCATGACTATTGCGAGTTTAGTGGTTTATAATGAGGTATTTAATTTGCATTATTGTAGAAGTGGCAATATTTTCGTATCGTAAAATTATCATGGTTTTGTCTATGTCGCGCTTCGTATGCTATGCTGGGGTATGTATGTATTTATGTAATTTTGCATTTGATAACGTCTGTAAATCTGTGATCTAAGTAACTTTAAAATTGTCAATGTACTGTTTACTAATTCTTACAAAACGGAAAAACAATCTTATTAGGTAATCATAATCACTAACAGAAATCATTAATATACGACGTGCATAGTTTAAGAAGCGCTGGATGTTGCGCCAATGCGCTCAATATTTCGCAAATTCCTTTACGAAAGGTCCTTAAAATAAATCAAAATGTATATGGGATCGTCACAAAAAAGACGGTTAATTACTCGCCCTTGGACTACTTCCATGAAAGGATACGTTTTTTTACAGAGCAAACCTTCACATTAAAAGATAGGGTATGCAATATTTCTATACCTTATACCTATTGACTTGTATTACGAGGTAGTAGGTATAGGATTTGTCGTGTGATTTTGAGTTTAGAATAACACCACTCCATTTTTTTCGTGGGTGTCGCAAGAAGAAACTAAGGAATAGGTTAAGGTATGTTTTAGTTCACCTTTAACCATCTGATTACTCTGAAATCGCTAGACGTGGCACTGGATTTTTTGAATTCATGTGCTCTGCCTACCCCTCTTGGGAATACAGGCGGTAGAATATGTATGTAAGTATGTTTTAGTTTAGGCGATGGGTTCACAACTTGTCACTATTTTACTACTTTTATGTATGTATGGTCAATGTCATACATAAGTGTGTAGTGTGTACGTTACCAAAGAATTCGTGCGAGTCGTTTCGCACGCGGGATAAACTACTTGTCACATTCTGACGTTCCTATATAGTTAGACAGTGACAGGTATAAGTCTATCTCACGTTCATCTCTACTCGCGCCCTGTCGTGCTAAGCCGACTGGATGTCAAAACAACAAAACATCTATAGGTACACCTTTCTTTATGCTTCTAAGCATAACGATGATGTATACATATTTTGACGCTACGACTGTATCATAATTTGCATTCGACTGTATGCATATATGTAGACTTTAAGTCTCACACAGAGTATTAACTTTAGTTTTAGCGTGCATATAATTGGTAATGAACATTATGCCAATATTAGGTAATATTCACTCTACCTGCCTATGAAGTTGGATATATTTTTTTTTTTTGAAGTAAGTAATTATAATTATTTCGCCGCCGATGCTGTTGAATAACACTTGTTTAGATACCATCAGGGCCATCTGTAAACTGTAATGATAATGAATCGTTGTGAACATCTAAATAATTGAAAAGTATAGAATTATTCGCTCAAGTAAGATAAGCTCTAGTAGGTATTTAAAATAAAATCTGCATACTGAAAGGTGTTTGTTGTATAATATTAAACTGTTAAATTAAATTAGTATTAAATTGTTATACTATTAAATCTATTTATAGTATAAATGCTAAAATTATTATTATTAATAGTATAAATGACGCGTGCATTCATTAGACCTATTTTAGTTTTTGGTATGATATTGACAGTTTAGCTATTGAAAGTATAGCGAAAAGTGCTCCAGTTTGGCCTTATGATTTAGTTAAAAAAAAAACAACAATAACAACAATTAAGAATCCTTTTGAAATTGCCTTGCCATTAACTGTACGAATTTTTAAAACGAGAATAGTTTTTGCATGTAAATCTCACTTTTATTCAGGTAGAGACTTACTTTTTGCTCCGATTCCGCACTGCACGAAGGTCTTTTTGGAATTTGAGCGTTACGGTAGAGGGTTAGAGTTTTAATTACTATACTTAGTTTGGCTCTTACGTCGCAAGACATGTTATTGAAAATCGATATCGCAACTTCGATCATTTATAACCAGCATCGGACGGGCAAACAAAGCGATTGGTTAGAAAAAACGGCGGAATGCGACGCGGGGAGTGGAAATGAAGTATTATTGCAACACTTGCACTTTCGATAGCTTTTGTGGGCTCCGATTGCGTCTTCTCTGGTTTCAGGAGCTCTTTATTTACTTCCCGGTATTGCCAGGCATTCAATGCTAATATCTTTTCTGGCTGTGTGTAACTTAGAAACAGTGAAAAGTTAATTTATGTATTTGGTGGATTCTTTTATATCAAAATCGAGTCAGAAAATTCATTGTTGAATCTGAATGCTAGCAATACTATCAACGATTCGAGAATTAACAAAGGACTTACATTCTTTAACCCCTTCTGCTGCTTTGGCATCTATAAAAAGTACTTACCTACTTTAGACTATGATGAACTCATTTTTCTAATCCAGCATAAGGAGGCGGTATTTGTTAAACTATCCTCATATTGACTTACTTATTTAATACGCGGCGGTTTGTATTGAACCGTTCAAACATCGGTCAGCTATTACCTTAATAATACCTAGTTTATTTAGCAAATTTGCTTTGAAGTTTGGTTTTGAGTGGATAAATAAGCAACATCAAGTACATTTGCTGCATGTAATGGCCCTTCCACACTCTTGGACCGGAACGAAAAAAAAAGCGCAGCTCGACGAACAAAACAGCGCGTATATTCAAGAAAGAAAGAAACTTTTTTTAAGAAACTGGAACGTTTTTAGTAAAATTACTTCATTCAAAACTTTGACTAGGTAGGTTATATTCATCTTATTAATATTATACATCTTATCTTATATTCATCTAAGCATAAGTGTGCAGGTCCAGTCAGTTTGTCGGCGCGCACACAAAGCGAACGGGTGATTACACACGTGAGTGGTTTCGATGCGAGCGACGCATGCGCCGCTGCGCCGCGGGACCGCACCGAATTGCACCGCCAATAGATGCGTTACACCATTTATTAGATGAGGTGACTAACAATGCTATTATACCTATGTAACTTTGTGAACCGAACATACAATATGCCTAGAACATCGTGATTTACCTTTTGCTAGTTTTAAGGTAACATTGGACATGAAGAAACATATTTAGTGATGAAAAATGTAATTTATGAAGCTATTTGGTGGAGTAATCGTAAATCGTTTGCGAAATTTTCTGCTAGCGAAACGAAGATAAAGATACATTTTTGCTATCGATTTTTGTTAACGCATAATGGTATTTACTTAGTGTGTATCTAGTGTAATTGCGAATAATGCATAGGTATATCTAATGAAATACCTGACCCAAATCATGGACAAATCTCATAGTCATAGGTATTATATATATATACTTATGAATAATCAGCGGGTTGCTGAAAAGCTTTCAGTAATAAGTACTGCAGTTCATTGGACCATAGTGCCATAAAACTTGTTAAATGAAAATCGCGAGTCGATCATGGGCCTACGTCGCGCGCGTTCGCGGGTGAAGGAGGTGCGAGCGCGGCTGTCGCGCTCGCGTGCACTCGAAAGCAGCACACGTGCACAAAACTGAGCCCTCAAAGGATTTTTTACAATAAAACATATGCCGCTTTTTGCTTAACCCACTTTAGCTTCGATTATAACCTTCTTACCTACATTTGCTTCGCTCTTTTGTGCGAATGAAGCCGCCGGAACGGGTACATGTGTCTGATACACTATCGAATATCGAAGTACGTCTTTCGTCTTTTGAATGAACATCGAAAATACCAACGTACTGTAGGTATATACTTACTTCCACTGATGTATTAACGTTACGTTAGTACTAACACCTCAATGCTTACTTCCCTATATTTCATTAAGAGGGTGGGAGAGTTGAGATTTTCAACGATTTCAATAGTTTCATGGAATCAGGTCGTCCGAGCTACCAAACTCAGAGTTAGACATCGAAGTAATGAAGTTCTAAATGTCAAAAATGAACTGCCCTCTCTACTCATTGAGAAGCTCCTGCTTATGGAAAGAAGAAATTATTTGTTCTCTTCAGACAAAATGGCAGCACAGAGTGGCAAAAAATGTCATGACGGGTGTTAAGTAGGTATGTTGGTATTTGTTGGTTTTTGTTTATGATTGGAAACCCGAGCCGAGATGGCTCGCATATGGGGCGGCCACAGGAAGAGCTCGCCCGAGACACTTTTTGTCTTACATTTTGTGCAATAATAACAGGGCTGCCACACCGATTGTCTTTGTCACCTACGCAGAATATAGTAGGTAGGTTAGGTACATTGAGGTACTATTCCTAACGTTAGTGTTATAATATCTTAATGGTTAGGTACTTATACTTCTCGAATAGTAACAATTATGTATACTTATACCATAATTAGCAATTCACATGTAATGTTTCATAGCACTGTTGTCATACTGCAAACTCAACCATTGCATTAATATCAATAATAAACTTAATTTAAACTAAAGTAATTTTAATAATATAATTTAATAATAATATATAATTTATTATAATATTTTAATTTTAAGTGTCGTGCAATTCAGTATATCAAATAGATAAAAAAACTATGATTAAAACATTATAAATGTTTACATACACACCACTTGCAGATAGATACCCTTAAATCTCGTTTTAGTAGTATTTAAATTAAGATTAAAGACGATGTTTGCAAGTGCTCTTGGTATTGAAATAATCACATTTAGGTATTAGCTGCTTAATTCGCGCGTGTAATATGTAAAGTCCTTGCTTCCATAGTTAAATAAAAACTTAGAAGAGGAATTGTTCCATAAATAAACATTTTCAAAGTTTATCAATAATGCATTAAGCGCACCTGCCAATGTTTCAGAGTGCGTTTGGTTATAAATAGACGCCTTAAATGTATTTTAACATCTTATGCGTATTTACACGTAAGTCAGGGTGGGCAAGATCGCTTGGAAGGGATATTTATTCCCCATAACTTTTGTTATAGACCTCGGACGCCGCTGAAGGTTTGGCCGGTAAAGATTATTTTGAGTTTAATTATGTATAACAAACAGTACCATTACTATAAGTTTTCAGTAGGTACCTGCACTCGCTAGCGACGGTGTAATGGATATGTAGCTAACGCCGTAACGTTGTAAAATTCTCCATACGAATAGTTTTTGCGTCGCTAGCGAGTATGAATATACTGGAAACATATAGTAACGGTAGGCACAATAGCCTTCTAGATGTTTTTATTCTAATTAAAAAACATATACAATTTCATCTCACAATAGACAGTTTTATCCGATTTAAATGAGGTAAATGTGTCGGCGCGGCTTCTCTCTCATGTCAAAACTCCCTACCTCAAGATAATTTTTATCTGTATTATAAAGTAAATAAACTCCTATGATGCATAATTTTACGCATGAGCTTTTGGGCTGGACGTTGACGATGTAAGTAGTTAGTCAAACAACAATTGGTAGGTAGATTTCGGGTGCAAATTACTTGATGGCCTTTACCAAAAAATATCTGATTTTATTTTATCATGACATCTTAGCGGAAAGTTTGAGTCAATGCGTGAAAGCCCTGTGGCAGGTTTGCACAAGATCCCACGGTCGGTAACCGGAGCCGGCCGCGGCTTCCGTCCGGCTTTTAGCGGCGTCCCATCGGTCACCGCCCGCCCGGCCATCCCGCGCAAACACACCTCCTTACCATACCACACTATGTCCATTCACTGCCTATGTAACACATCGATCTTATCTTACTCAGTGACAGCGCTGTACACTGGGACAGTAAAGTTCTCGCTGGAAGGTTCGCGTTGAAAAGAGCGTCCGATTTATGACATCTGTAAGAATCAAAGGAAATTAGCCCAGGAGTGTAGGTGTCAGATAAAAGAAGAATCAGTACGGCGGCTAGTGGCGTCTCCCGGGTCATTAATATTAATTAGCCGCGGTGCGGGCGCGCCTCAATGCGCGCTCCTTGCTCCTGACTCGCTGCGAAAATTAATTACTCGCAATCTTTATGTTCCAATTATAAAGGCCTTCGCAACAAATTAAATCTGTCCGGAGCAGGCCTCTTTTAAGAGAGGTTTCACTCTCTTTGTGAACTTGATAAATGTTCCTTGCCAAATTTCGTCGAATTCAGCATAATGTAGATTTCTGAGTTAATACGTTAAAATTATCTGAGAATATTAAAAAAATCCATGGAGTAGAAATTCCGCGACGCTGAGCGTTAATACAGCCGTAATTATGGCGGCCGCCGTACCGCGGCCCACAATTGAAATGTAATTGTACGTTATTTGCGAGTCGCGGTTATTACATTGAAAAGCGAAATCGATTCCGAAACTCCAGCTTTTGCATAGTCGCACACCACTTCCGCATTCGCGCAGCAAAAACGAAATCTCGACGTAAAAACTGCGAAGTTTCCCTTTCAACGAGAGGCAAAATATTTAACGGCCGTAACCGGATATCTCGGCGCGGCTCGTGGAAACAAAGCAAAAACCACCAACGTGTTATTACGCGAAACCAACATTTAATAAGCTGTTTTTTTATTTTGCATCGGTTTTGGTTATCCATTAATTCGTTCTGTGTGCAAAAAAGCACTCGGGTTCGCCAGGCTGTGGGTGCCCGCTATTTGAATAGTTAGATGGCGCGGTCATTGTTATGGGAAGATGCGGAAATGGGATATTTTCTTTCGAGAAATATAATATTCCACGCATTATGTGGGGCTATCGCAAAAAGTTTCGATTGAGTAATACTTAGTCGAAGGAGCTTTGATACACACAACAATGTTTGGCGATTGTGGTTGGCTTTTTCATGATAACGCGACCTTAAACTAAAACTGAAATCGTAGGTTTGTTGTACCTAGAACACAAGAATATGATTTCTTTTTTTTACCTATTTAAACTTCGTTTTCTCGATTTAGTTTCTGTTTTTTTAATAATACATAAAAACATGCATTCATACATTACGCATACATTCCCGAATGAGATAGGCAGAGCTCGCTACATAGTCATAACCTCAGGTCATAACCATGACTAATATTGACTATATCACGTTCCGTAGCCACCTCCTACACAACTTTAGGTTTAAAAACGGTTGCTACCTTGTCACCTATTTCCTTAGTCGCTTCTTACGACACCCCCTGAAAAAATGCAGAGGTATTGTTCTAACTGCGCGCGACTCAGAGAGCCGAGGCGCGCAGTTCGCGTTTGGCAGCAGCAGCTGCCGCGGCTCCTAGATGAAGGGCTACGAATTAGTCCGAAACATGTCGAGCTAAACTCGATTTATTTAACGTGAGTTATCCGGTAATTTTCAACATGTGTGAGTCTCACGGTAGTTTAATGTATAATGTTTAAAAAAGAACATTTAACAACATCGGTTAAATATTTAAAATATTTATAGTCAATGTAAAAGCGTCAATAGCAATATTTTTTATCTATCACCTCAATGTCCTTTTTAAGAAGTATTGGCACTGTCGTAATTTTGATTGACGTGCCACCCGCACAATGCCAAATCTGTATTAAATGTTCTTTTTGGTGCTTTCTGTAACTGATTTCAAGCCATAAGTAAGGACAGGATACGCTGTTATAAAATATTTGACAGGTCTTCAGTACAGAAATAAAGAAAAGTGACACGTCTTATAATAGACTATAACATCTATCTGAAATGCGGAATCCAAATCTGCAAACTTTGGATTAGAGCAAAAGCTACACATACTGTTCAATATTCCTGATATATGTATTACGTAGTATTGTCAATTTTACTGGCCATTTTATCTGTTAGTTATCTGGTTTATCGGCTAGTTGTAGATTACTTCAGGAACTGATCGAATAATTTGAAATAAACTGTGAGTTTTTAAGTGGATATTGAGGATTTTTAATTCATTAAAATACTTGCAGCATTTAACAGTTGGTACATTATACCATTGTAATTTATGTGGCCGAAGCCGCATAAACCCTTTTCAACCGATATTAATAAGATTGTGAGGTTCAAATTTGGAACCGTATAATATACCTCACCTATACCTACCATACTCGTGAGAGTCGAATCGTGAGATCGTATCCACTCAATTATAAAGAAGTAAAGCAAATGAACGTATTAGAGCCAGTGATTGCAAAAAAACTACTCACGATGACAGAAGTTGTTTTGTAACGCTAAATTCTCACTAATGTGATTGCAGGTAGGCACAATCCGAACTTTTAACAAATTATTTATAGCAAAACTGAAAAAAGTAGAGATCGAAATCAATTTCCTGTCAACAACCGACTGACCATGCACAAGTAGCCGCGCCGGCGCATTGTGTCTAAAGATTAATGAACTTGAATTAGATACGTTCGCATTTAATTGAAATTGGACTTCGGAAGTATGGAGTGCGTGTTGAATGGTGCAATTTGTGACGTGAATAGAGATTGTTGCGAAAAAAGCGCGGCGTCCGCGCAGCCCGCAGCTGCCCGCGCTGCCCGCTGCGGGTAAGCCGATCAATGTTTTTTACTTCCGATATGGTCGCAAATCGAACTTTTTATATAATTCTAAAGAAATGAGCAAAACATGTAAAAAAATTAGATCTTCGACATATCAAGCATCTTAGTAGTGTGATTCTGAGGTCTCACCTGGTCATGCGAATCCATGAGCATGGTCGTCCACTTGACAGGCAAAACAGTCTAAATTGCTTTCGATTAGCTTAGCTACTCTGTAATAATAGACCTACACGCCAAAGCAACGCAACGACTAGATCCTTTCAATATTACCTACAAAGTTAATAACGTGTGTGTCGAGTATTGCTCGATCGCAATATTTTCGGAGAGCCTTCACCCCTGTTATTCCAACTTGTCCGATATAGAATATATTTGATAACATTCTATTCTGTGAGAGAAATTCGTCTTCAAAGAGGGTTTTAGTTGGCGTAAGAGGTTACGCAAGGGCTGCTTCGCAGTTTGCGTCAAAGGTGTTGTCAAAGGCAGAAAGCGAGGTGTACAAAGGTCGGTGCGCGCCGCCGCCCGCGCGCCCTCGGCCGCGTCCACACGATGGAAAGGATTTTGATGTCCGAGCGTTAGGCCGAGCTCACATTGGCAGCAGGTTGTATTTAGAGTGGATTTGTACGATTTTTATTTATGTAGTCTGTTAACTAACTTTGCTATTACTATTACGTGACAGTTACGTTACAGGAACTCGCTACTCATGGCGTAAACGACATGTTTGGAGAATTTGACTTCCACGAGTGACCGGTGTGAAGTATATGTATGTGTGCATGAGTAAATATCCTGTTATGCTAAGGAAATCGCAATTCATTAATGTCTTAGGCGTTCGATAGTTAATTAACAGTAATTATAGGACAATCGGCGAGACATGATCCCTGACATGAGCCATGACAGTTCACGTTAGTGATGGGGCGTGTCGATGGAACTTAACTTTATTAAAGACGAAGGAGTTTTGTTATGTTGTCGTTGAAGTGATTTAATTTTTTTGGCATAAATTAAAAACTAAAAAAACCTAAATTTTCCAAAAATAGAAATGGACCCATTTCATTTCCTTATCGTATAATTTTACCCAGTAAACAAACTTTCGTTTTGTGAATCAGGTCATTTATGTAAGGCCCGTACCGTACCGAAAAGTTTTTTTACAAAATCCTTATTATTACCAGCAAAAATTTGGCCGGTAACTGTTTTAAATTTTTGTTAAAATCCCTCTATTTATGATATCTTTGTGCATCTATTGGCATAGTCAAATCAGTTTGAGTACGGTTATTATTAAAAATGCAGGGCGATAAAATAATGAGGAGATAAACTGTTTTGCGAAATTATCTCGAAAATCTCAGTTTAAGTTTTGCGGCGGTAGGAAAAATGGTGGATGTCTTTGTTATTCATCGGAGTTTCATTAAATATCGTCAATATACTTTGTAAAAAAACTTTTCGGTACAGGCCTTCTTATGTAAAATATATATTTTGTGAACTTTGAACTTCAACTTTTGTGTATGGCAACACGAGTCGCTTTTAGGGTAGCAATCATTTCTGCCAATGACTCCTGACAGCAGCATAACGTTAAACGTGTTTGACCAGTTTAACCGAAATGTTCCAAAATGGGGGTATTTTTTTGTTAGTGGATGATAAAAATAGGAGGGTTTTAAGATTAATAGGTTTGGGGATATCAGAGGGCAGAACGTTGTACAAGTAACTTGTTCTAAGCGGTCAGTTGAAAAATATATGTTCTGCGGTGCCTTCCTCTAATTCGCAAGAGCAGAGTGGGGATTGGACGATCTCCCACCTGTATAGGCGGGCTGGGGTGCACGTGTGTCCGATACGGAGTCTGCAAATCATCGAAGTGGTTTGTTTAATAGGGTTTTGAAAACGGAAAATGGAAAGAAATCGAAAAATCGGATTTGATAAGAAGAATGGCTCCTCCGTAGCCGTCATCTCTGTTATGCCGGGGGCAGGTGTATCAGGGCACCCGGAACTGGGACTCAAGGACAAATTATGTCTCCGAAATGGCAAAGGCGACAGGATCATATGAGGCTACCAGTACCACTTGCTAATTTTCGGGTTGTTTAGGGCGAAGACTATGACTATTCCACTGGATCTGACGGAAAGGTAATATTATTATGAGGAATCGGGGGAGTTTACTAGCAACGTTCGTCGGTAAGGGGAAATCATTTACTATACTGACAATATTTATCAGCAGAGAGAATAGTATATTCAGGAGATTCTCACTGGCATTGGCAACATTATCTGATCTGTCACTAAGCCGCGATCGCTAATTGGCTGGTTCATACGAGTCCTAACGTATTTTTTTCTGCTATCGGGATCCTTTGCTTGCTACTACCGTCGCTTTGGATTGTTGTTGAAGTTTAGTTATTGTTGGTGTTGTGAAATGCCGAAAAGACTGCGTAAAACTGTACTCAACAGTGAAACGCGGGAGTTTGTGGTGCGCTTGCGGGATTATTTTGCTCGCGAGCAACAAAATGGTGGGCCTTTGTTGCCAATTGACAACGTACGCGACCGTGTTGCTGATGCTCTGGGGATCGGAAAGGCTACCGTCTCCCGTATTACAAAGGAGAAGTTCGGCGAATCCTCGATGGAGGAGAACATACTCTCATCTCCAAAGAATAAGAAACATAATAGGGCAAACCCCGTAACCCATCCCGATAACTTCGATGTGGCTGCAATACGGAATCATATTTACGGCTACTACGCACGGGGTGAACTGCCAACTTGCAAAAAGTTATTGGCGTCGCTGAAATCTGCTGATTTATTTAAAGGCGGTATCACTTCTCTCAGAGTCGTCATCAAGAAATGTGGATTTCGGTACGGGAAGTCTGACAAAAGGAAAATATTGATGGAGCGAAATGACATAGCATTGATGAGGTGTGATTTTCTACGAAAAATTAAGAACGTTGAGAACTGGGACAAAGTGGTTTATTTGGACGAAACTTGGCTCAATGCCAATCACACAGTCCCCAAAGCATGGACAGACGATACAGAAAAATCCTGTACCAAAACACCGGAAGGCAAGGGCCAGCGTTTGATTATCTGCCATGCAGGCACAGCGAAAGGTTTTGTCCCTAACTGCTTGTGGGCCTTCAAATCAGTAAAAACGACTGATTATCATGAAGAAATGAATTTTGAAAATTTCAAGAAATGGTTCATAAAACTTTTAGACAATTTACATGAGCCGCACCATATTTTAATGGACAATGCCCCATATCATTCCGTGCAAGTGAATAAAGCACCAACTAGCAACAACAATAAAGGTGAAATCCTGGAGTGGTTGCAACGCAATGGTGTACCAGCTAACATTCAAATGCTGAAAAGTGAATTGATGAGACTTCTGAACCTGCAGAAACTGCAAACAAAGAAAACATATTTTTTGGATGAAATGGCAAAATCAAAAGGTCACACTGTGATTCGGCTACCACCCTACCACTGCCAATATAACGCTATCGAGTTGATTTGGGCGCAAGTCAAAGGTGGGAAATTTGTATTTACTTTAACATTTATTATGTACATAATAAATGACCAGTTAGTATCTAAATAAATATCATTTCAGGTTCTGTAGCCAGGCTAAATACCACTCCGCCATTCACAGCAAACAAATTGCTGACATTATTAAAGGACGCTTGCAGTCAAGTGACTCCAGATAATTGGAGGAGAGTCGTCGAGAAGACCAGGAATCTTTGTCTTAATGATTGGGATCGAGACGTGCGATACGACAGCATCGTAGATCAGCCGTTTTTGATAACCGTAGGCGATAGCAGCAGTTCAGATTCCGAGTCCGATAGAGACTGAACCAGATGCTGTGAATCCAGTGCACTCCGAAGCGCCTGAGGATCGCCAGCGCCATCTGTATACGTTTTTGACAAAATTGACAAGCTTCAATCAAATCACATCTCATCAATGCTATGTCATCCCGCTCCATCTATACTTTTCTTTTTCAGCAGTCTGATCAATTGCGTTGCAACCACTCTAGGATTTCACCTTTATTGTTGTTGCTAGTTGGTGTTTTATTCACTTGCACGGAATGATATGGGGCATTGTCCATTAAAATATGGTGAAGCTCATGTAAATTGTCTAAAAGTTTTATGAACCATTTCTTGAAATTTTCAAAATTCATTTCTTCATGATAATCAGTCGTTTTTACTGATTTGAAGGCCCACAAGCAGTTAGGGACTAAACCTTTCGCTGTGCCTGCATGGCAGATAATCAAACGCTGGCCCTTGCTTTCCGGTGTTTTGGTACAGGACTTTTTTGTATCGTCTGTCCATGCTTTGGGGACTGTATGATTGGCATTGAGCCTAGTTTCGTCCAAATAAACCACTTTGTCCCAGTTCTCAACGTTCTTAATTTTTCGTAGAAAATCACACCTCATCAATGCTATGTCATTTCGCTCCATCAATATTTTCCTTTTGTCAGACTTCCCGTACCGAAATCCACATTTCTTTATGACGACTCTGAGAGAAGTGATACCGCCTTTAAATAAATCAGCAGATTTCAGCGATGCCAATAAGTTTTTGCAAGTTGGCGTAAATATGATTCCGTATCGCAGCATTCGCAGCCACATCGAAGTCATCGGGATGGGTTACGGGGTATGCCCTGTTATGTTTCTTATTCTTTGGAGATGAGAGTATGTTCTTCTCCATCGAGGATTTGCCGAACTTCTCCTTTGTAATTCGGGAGACGGTAGCCTTTCCGATTCCCAGAGCATCAGCAACACGGTCGCGTACGTTCTCAATTGGCAACAAAGGTCCACCATTTTGTTGCTCGCGAGCAAAATGATCTCGCAAGCGCACCACAAACTCCAGCGTTTCACTGTTGAGTACAGTTTTACGCAGTCTTTTCGGCATTTCGCATTGCAGACAACTTAAATGATTATAAATCGAAGACGGAAAGTGTACTACTTTAGTGTATTTTGTGTACATTCTTTTCAACTTATCGACATTTTTATCGACATTTTTTTATCGATATTTTTCCACATTAGTCGATGTCTTCCAAACGAAGTAACTTTTGCAAGACGTAAACGTAAATTCTGGTTGAGATAATTCCTTGTAAATGTTAAGAATTGTTATAATTCCATCGAAATATCATTGTAATGAAATAAATCTACCTAAAATAAATAAACGTAATTTTTAAACGCCTACGGTTCGATTTCAATGTAACGGTGACGCCGCTACAAGGTTGTATCGTGATTATTATTGTCAGTGTCCCAGGGATCATTACTCGTCGATTGTTCTATAAATGCATGGTTTTGTTTCAACCATGCATTAAATAAGTACTTATAGAGGTATTTAGTTACGGACTATCTAGTGAACGGACTACTAAATAAATTACATAATTAATTAAATATTTCTTTATTAATTGCAGATTTAGGACGACATTTTGTTTTTGAAGCTATGACATTCCTTACTCATTTATTTTGAGTACATACGATTTAATCAGATTATAACAGCTCTAAAAAGGCATACAAATAAAGCCGTTACAAAAGTTTCGTTACAGACTCGCAGTCGGACAACGCGTACATCCATCACATACATAAGTACATACATGAGTAGGTACCTACTACATTACCTCACGATTCGTAGCCCCATCTAGCATATTTTTAGGTTTTAAATTAAAAGATACAACAATTAGAGATGGCTAGCCTGTGGCCTAAAATATATATATTAAACCTTTATTCGGACCAAGTATTAAAGACATATACAATATTACTAATTAATAAATATACAAATGTATTTGCTCTTTTATTCATATATTTCTTCTTTTTTCCATTTTGTGTGTCCGTTTGCCAAGTGGCAAAGGCCTCCTCCAATCTTCTCCATTCTGGCCGTTCTTTGGCCACTCTACCCCATGTTATTCCTACGACCTGTCTAATGTCGTCGTATAAACCTTGTAAATATACCTTGACCTATTTTCTTAGTCGCCTCTTTCCTCTTGAAGAAATGGAGAGGTGTTATTCTAAACCCGACACACCACGCAACAACCAAACCCAACACGACGACCGAGCCCTGTGTGTTGTAGGCGATAGGGTAGCAACCTGTCACTATAGTACCTCTTTAACTTAAAACCTAAAAAATATGCTAGAAGTGGCTACTGAACGTGAAATGGTCTATTTAGCGTTTCGTGTGCACTGCCCACCCCATTTGGGAAGACGTGAAGTATTTATACGCTATTTTAAACATAAAACTATCGTAAGACTCACTCAGAATGAAGTAAAGCAATCTACTCACGTTTTTATATCGAGTTTATCTCGACATGTTTCGGACCGATTCATGATCCATCATTTCATTTGGAGCTACGCACCATCATGTCGGTCGAAACTCGACATAAAACGTGAGTAGATCCGTTTATTTCACTAATACTAATCCTATTTTTTATTTATTTATTTTTACCCGTGTGGTGCCGGGTTAGAATAGCACCTCCCCCTTTCTTCCCGTGGGTGTCGTAAGAGTCGACTCTGGGAAAGGGTTAGTGTATTGTGGGCGATGAGCTAGCAACCTGTCACTGCAATATCACGTTTAACCATCTGGTTACCCCGAATTCGCTAAACGTGGCACTGGATTTTTGAATTCATGTGCTCTGCCTACCCCTCATGGGAATACAGCCGTGAGAATATGTTATGTGTTGTGTTATTTATTTATTTTTCTATCGGAAGTGAGGTCTTAATGAAGATAATTGTAATTCTCAAATGTGATGTCCCGAGCCGGCGCCGCCGTGGCCGCGCCCTTGGCGCCGCGGGGCGTAAATTGCTTCTAGGGCTCCTGATTCTTGGCCGCGGGGAAATAAAACCGTACCTACCTATTTGTTAGGAACAGTATGAGTTTTAAAAGTTTTTTACAGTTTTGTAGCATATTTAAATCACCAGCCTTTTTTTTCCTTTTCAGTTTGCAAATGTTAACGAAATGTTTGCGAATTGAATGTACTTATTCAATGATGGCCGATGTCAATATTCCATCTAGTTCTAAACTTCTAAACCGTTTCGGTCAGAGGACAAAATGTAACAGAGGTACAGACATTCTGTCACTTTTATCTATAACTTTTTTTTAAGTCTGGCTGGACCATTAACATAAATTGTAGTTAACTAAGGGTATTTACTCTATAATTAGATAATTGCTAGAAGTGGCCAAGAAACGTGAAATAGTGATGGTTTTTTCTACGTAGCGTTTCGTGTGCTCTGCCTACACTATTTGGGAATATAGGCGTGGCGTGATGTATGAATGTATGTATGTATTCTTCCTCTCTTGTACTCTTGTACTCTTCCTCATTTACAGTACTATTATACATACAGTCATAGTATAATAGTACTGTAAATGAGGAAGTAATTCAGTCTGTCTGCCTGCCTGTTATCTTTTCAACTTCTAAAAGTTCTATTGCTGAACCGATTAGGTTTGGAGTTAGCAAGTCTCGAAGTCTCGTCTACGTTAATATCGGGAAAATGCACTATTTTGGAAATTAAATTGAAATTGCGCTGTCAGTGGGATCAATTAGGTTAGTCGTCGCTCATAGATATTAAACGGATGCCACCTAACTGGTCACTTTACATCTACATATTATAATAAATAGGTACTATATTTACATACATTTTTATCTGTGGTATATGTATAACGAATAGCGAATATCACACAGACAGAGTCGCGTGCAACAGCTAGTTCAAAAATAATCTTGTCCCAACCATCACATTTAAATTTATTTGCAAAAATGGACGTGTGCACAATCAGTTTTGTTACCCCAAAATAGTTACGATTGGGAACGTTATTATCTTCCAAAAAAGGAAATTTTAATAACGATTGATTTTTTTAATAGATATCTATTATGTAACCTTGCACCTGGACATCGCTATTTGTAATTTTGTAGCCGGGGGTCCGCGGGTCAAAAAATGTTCAATAGGCGATGTCGTCCAACGGATTCCTGTTCTTATAATCGCTCTCTAGGTCACTTTTTATTCCACCAGTTTTTTTACAAAAAAAAAAACGACGCATGCTCAACGAATTATGCATCTCGCTACACTACAATGGGACAAGACGCGTGCGATGTAGTTTTTTAAAAATTGCAAAACGATGTCAAGTAAACCATTGTGTAGCGCGACATCTTCGCCACGCGACGTTATACATATTTTGATAAATAATATTGGCTTTTTGCGATTTTTTGGTAATAATGATGATTTCTTACGCATATTGTATTGAAAACAAGCAACAAGTTTTTTGCTAAATTAAAGAAATGAGAGAGATTAGAAATTACAAATGGTAAAAAGGTATACTGAGGTAATAAGGTAGGGGTTCTTATAATATTTTAATTCTTACAAATGTGACTTTTAATTTTTATCATGCTTAAGGTAGATCTAAAAAATTGCCATTTGGACAACCAATGACATGTGCATCAACCCATGCAATGGCATCACGCCATGGCGTGGGCAACTTCGAAAACTAACAACTCGATTCGCGTTAGTTTACCTTGTCCGGCTCTCTGCCTTCCAATATGATTTCATTCATGCATGATCTGAACGGGTAGATAAGCAGGACACATCCCTTGTTTGCATCAAACAAAGGGTCCAGCGCTAAACTTATCTATCGTTTGTACAGGACTGTTGGAAAAAATGTAGATCTGTGTTATTTTTGAATTTGTGCAAGGCGTTTGACAGCGGATAAGACGAGTCGCGTATAGGCACATGTCACAATAGGTGACAGTTTGGCGAGCGGGCAAGGAGTGACACAAAGGGCGCGACGTTTGAAAGACATTCGGGACGTCATGAATGGGCAGAAGGAGTGATCGAGCGGTCCGCTGCGCCCGCTGCTAATCCTCCGGCGTGGGCTCTAGTTGCGGCACTAGCGCGAGCCGCGGCTGCGGCCGTCGCTCCCAGAGACATCCAACACATTTACGGCTCTAGCACACTGCCGCTGCGAACTCAGGCTGACTTAGGTACATTTAGTAAGATATAGGCAAAAACCAGACGACCTGAATAATGCCAAAAGCCAAAACCCAAATGCCAAAAGTTTGGTACCTATCTTTCATAGAACTGTTTTTCAGATGACTTGCGTCAGAAGTTTTGTTTTTTGCGTTTATACTTACATAGGTAACACACAATTGCAGATAAGTTTTTTCGAATTTTCTCTGCTTAAATAAATATAATAATAAGAGTAAACTAGCTGCCTTAGGGATTAGAGAACTGGCTTTAAGTCCCAATGGGTCTTAATGCGCCTTCGATTAAGTTATCTTCAGATGACGATACAACATACTTACCTAAAGTTTGACGCAATTTCATACAACCTAATGTAATCTTCGCGCGTTATAGGTACATAGCAAACAGGCAATGTAAAAGCCATGATTTATCCCCCTGTAACCCTATGTGACCGTGGCTATGTGGAAGCCTAACTGGCCGTAATGTTCACTTGGGAGAAAACATAAATCCAGTTTTACCGTTGAAATAAAAAGAGGAGTTCTGTAAGTGGGATAGTGCAGGATATAATTCACATTTATGCGGAGCGGCCGACGGCGCGTATCGAGTCGCCGGGATAGTTGGCAAGGACAATACTCTCCCGGAGAAAAAGGGAATTATTCATCACACCCGGAAGGGGAGAGCCCGTGACGCAAGCATAGAAATAGCCATCTGCTCCGCCCGCAGCTACGTAACCACCCTCCAGTGACGTAAATCAACTTCAATCTTAACTCGACCAGGCAGAGTTTATATTTGTCTATCCAGAAATTCTGATGCGATCTTTTCGCTGATATCGAGGGTCCAGTTGATTGTTGCCAGTTGCAGAATCAAAAGTTTAAACGGCCGCTGAGAACAAAGGGAGCTCGGACAGGGCTCGCAGCGAGGGATAAATATTCAATGCGAATCCTTTGGAGGCGATATTTTATACTTTATTCTGTGCGATTGTCATCGTCGCCACTCTCACCTGCGCGGCGTAGCGGAACGATATGTGCCAAAGATATCTGTTCGTGAAGAATAAGAGGCGTAACGATCAAATCACATCAGCCTTTCTTGATTTCGATATCCCATTTGGGGAAACTATTCACCTTGTTCGTAAACCTCGCAATATCAAAAATGATGCCTATTTTAATCCCTGTCTGCTACCTCACCAATGTCATTTTATGGGTGAACTGTCGAACCAACTGATTTCTGATCCACCATTGAACATTGTCTCGGTAAACGTTACAAATATTTCAATTGTCGAGCAATTCAATGTCGCTACATGAAGTTTACGGAATCAATTGGTTCAATAATAAGTACAATTAATTGTCATTTTGACGAGAAAGATTAACAAACATAAGTAATTTTATAAAAAGTTGGTAATTATTGCAACTGCCGTTTTACAATGCAACGTCAATCCTAGCAAACTAGTTTGTAATCAATCACAAGATTGTTACAAATGGGTATTGATTCTTGATCAACCGCCCTTCCGCAGTAATAATAGGAAACCAGATTTTGTGCAAAGCACACCCAAATTTACATTAAAATCCCATACAAATACAAAAAAAACTGGCTGAAACTCGAGTCCATTGTGTGCGATTGATTCGTAACGGCCGAGCGCGCGATCATGTGAACGAAAATATTCACAATTTTGTAATTTTAGCGCCGCGCGAACATCTGTCGCGGAAGGGATTGACTCCTGGACTTTATGGCGGTGGAACTGGTTCCTTATTTTATAGTTGCGTAATTATATTTGCATAGTTGATTTTGCAAACCTATTTCTCAGTAAGCGTTTGTTTTTATTGCGGTTGTAGTACATACAAAGAATAGGGTAAAAGAGTCAATGCTAGTTTTTATTGTGAGCTAGGACCGTGAGTTACTTGGAGGCTATTGTCACCGCGGCAAAAAGTTTGCAAGGATATCTTTCCTTTGTCGAACCACTGTCTCAATGTTTCACAAAAAATGGTTGGGTTGCGCTCCAATTTGCGAAACTGGTATACCATTAGCTTTGTTTTAGAAAACAAGACGATTGTGGCTTCCCCGAGGTATACTTCTGCGTCACGTCGGTACCCTTTCATGTTGCATCCTTTTAGTAACTTTCACTTAAAATTTAAGGATCGATGTTTGCGTTACATTGCAAAAATAATAAAAGAGTTGCGTTGGTGGTCAGTAAAGAATAACTCAATAGGTACAAGCAGGATACGATACTTACTTATATTGCTGACTATTCACCGAAAGTAAGTTGTATCCTAAATATAAATAACTAACGCTGAACGACCCAAAATGAATCTTGGTCCCCGAAACGAGAGTTGGTGTTATTCTCTAACGTAACTAACTCAATTCGTCGACGTGCTCGACATCGAGTTGTCAAATTTTTAATACAATAAGTACACGACATCTAATTTTTATACCTACACTAGACAAAACGCTACATTGCAAAATTTCACGTTTCGTGGCCACTTCTAGCACATATTTTTTTGTTTTAAGATAACAGGTACCATAGTGACAGGTTGCTAGCCTGTCGCCTAAAATATACTTTAACTTATATCCTTAGTCGCCTCATACGACATCCACGAAAGAAATGGAGAGGTGTTGTTATTCTAAACCAACGGATCACCACACGGAAATTAGAAGTAAGCTGTCTAATATTGGGTTGTTACGTTATAAAGACAATAGACAAGAACTAAAAATAGCCACCTAACTTGACAATACTTAGTTTACCGAATAAATAAAAAACGCTTAAACATGATTATGATTCAAACATTATTTGGAATACATTTTATTCCAATAAGTAATATTCAGGACTAGATTACAACAAAATACTATTCCGTATCAACGCTGTACGCTCAAATAAATTTATGGGTTTTAAAATGAGGCATGAGCTTAACCGATTGTGAATCTGTGCAAAATGTTATGACTTAAGGTACCTTAAGGTACTTACAGCAAAAACAGTACAAGGAAAGGGAAAGGGTTCCCGGCGAGCGTAACGCGCGGCCACAATAACGTGGACTGTCTGAAAGGGTTCGTTCAAACAAAGCTCGTTTGCAAATAACACTCGCGCAATAAAAGAAAGTAAAAGTGTTAGGCGAAATTCACAAATCCCTTTCATTTAGAAGCAGAGTGATGCGTCCTTGAATTCTCTTCGGTAAGGCTTAATTGTGGTTTCACGTCTTCAAAGAGTTGGCTCCTTTGATGAAGGGGGCGCGGTGGGGTCTCCTCCACAAAACAAAGAATCACTCCTAGCCTGGTTTTTACTTTCACTCAAGCGATTTCGTATTGTGTAATTTTGCACTATTGAACGAAGTCGATTTACAAAGACGATCTGTATTGTACTTACTAAAATATTGTAAACATATATTTTCATCTAGCTACAACCTACTTGTATCTATGTGTATGGTGTTTTTAAAATGAAGGTAATAATATATTTCTGGCGATCAACACCTGCGGTTGAGTTTTTGCGTTTTCCAAGCGTTGTATATTTAACGTAATTAACAAGATAACGCAAATGATTGTGTTGATTTTAGATAAGGTCCCGGGAGCACCTGCCTTGTTGGCAATCTTAATTGTTTATCTGCAAATATTTCGGGACAAAGCCCCTGTTGTCGCCTAATTTATAGATATCTGGAGCCGCCGACCTGCTGCCGACGCGCAAGCTGCGGCGCGCGCGAGATAACGAGCCTCAGCGTCCTCGCGGACAGGGACAATGCACTACAAAAGAACGAGACACAAACTACTTTTTATCTTAAAAAACTTCCATGTGCCAATGTTATTTATATCAAAATGAATCTTCCCTCGTTGATCACAAGGCTTCAAATGCTCTATGCGATCGGGGCACGCGTCTTTAGCAGGTGGGAACAGCTTTTAAAAAACTAAGAAGCTATTTTATTGTGCAACGTGCAAAGAACTGTGTAATTCTTTTAACTTTCGTAAAAATTTCTTTGATTTATTTTGTAAGATAAGTAAAGAAGTAGCAAGCGGTGCTTTGGACAATGAAGGGATCGTTTAATTGAATTCGGAAATACCGCGTACCATGCTTGTTAGAAACGATTTATAGATGGAGGAAGGCGATTATCGTATAGAATTAAGTCTAATTTCGGAACTAGTCAGTTTTATGAGGACATGAATCCGGGAGTACATTGTTGGTTTTCCCTAAAACAAAAAACCATATCTCAGTTCTAATAATAGCGCGATAGGCGGGTGCTGGCGTGTGTTCGGGATAAAAAGCGCGCTGGGGCGGCGCGTGCGTCTACAAATGGTAAAAATAGTAAAAATGGTAGAAATAGCCGTACCCGGGCAGGGCACAATAAAAACGCTTAATTTACGCGATCTGCCGCCGTGTTCCGACACTTACGCTCTTTATGTGTGTTGTCTTTGAGCTAATAATTGCCGCGGGTGCTGTTTTGCCAGAGTTAGCCCGCGTGGCCCTTGCTTGCACGAATCATATTATGATATGTGCTACGAGCGTTCTAGTTTTTTTTGGCTGTGCCTCTTGCATCTTTAAATACCTTTACTTTTATGGACGATGAAAATCCCGATTTCGAACAAAACACACCTAACCCTTTTGAATAGGTACCTAACCTATCTATATAGGCAGGTCATAGCCAAATTCATGTCTCGATAAAAGAGATCATTAATTTGTGAGAATTGTGTTTTTGCAAAAAAAAATGGTATTTAAGAACTTACCTACAGGTATTTCCATTGACTTGTATATTTTTGGCTGTCTGGTATGGTAAGTATGTCAATGACATTATGACATTAATTAATGTCGAAACTAAATAATAAAATAATGCAGTACTTATAACAGTCAGCTTATTTTGTTTCCTATATCGGGGCATATGTTGTCTCTTAGCATGCGAATAATCAGACAGCTATACATGTTTCCAAGAAGGTTTAGCAGTGCATTGGCATTTTATTTCATCTATCTACAGTGGGTTTCGAACACAGATTTATATCGAACTAGATGACTCAAGTGTACGTACTTTGCGTGCCTAAAGGAAGAGCAATGCTCCTCTTTTGACGCGATTTTATTTAGTTTTATAGCGCTTAGATTAGGTTTAACTGCCTAAAGACAGGATAATCTGACTAGGGCGGCATCATCTTTGAATGGGTTTCACTCGGACTGTCAATTCCTATCACTAAAGAGCTAATGTGACGATACCTAGTATACCTACCGTTGAGAAAAAGTGACACGCTTGGTTTTCATACAAATGTAGGAACTCGCGGTATCTAGTTCGATATAAGTCTGTGGTTTCGAAGGTAAAACCGTCCACATAGTGTTAAAAATGTGGGACAATAATGATATTTACAAGTTCTGTCGTAAGAGATGACTCAGAAAGTAGGTAAAGTTATTTATCCTGCACTTTTTTATTTAACTTTAAACCTAAAACTAATAGAAGTGAGCCCGGAATACCTCATAGTCAAGCTTTGTCCTGCAAAGAAGTACGATCGAGGAACTTATGTTCTGTTCTCGGCTTACACCCTTTGAGGATAAAAGTGTGATATTGTGTTCGTAAGTAATTAAAATTTGTAAAATCGCAAATCAATGAGCCATTAATTTTAATTACATTTTGTTGGTTGTAAGTACGTTGTAATTGGTCATATATTAGTAATAACAGATTAGTAGGTGTAAAATTAATGAGCTTTAATTGCAAAATCAAGTAATATAAGGAGTTACAAGCTTGTAGAATCAAACATAAGCAAGTAGTCCAGTGCCGGCGGCGGGTTAAAGTTCACTAAGTTCGGTGTTTCGCGATCTTCCTATTCATATCATCATATTCGTCGTCATTTTTACACAGTGCTGAAATTATCGAAGAAATTCAATCTCCGTATTTCAACTGACATTGAAATACTTAGGTGAGTTTTCGACGTAATATTAGATGTAAATTATTATTATGAAGTTGAAATTGATGCATACTTAGTATAAACTATACATTTATATGTACTTAACTCTTGACTGTCATATTATCGCAGAAAATAGTCCAAGATAAATGTGATGCGTTTGCTAAAATTTTCGGGTAGTTTCCAGGGATAGCTGTAGAAATAAAAATGGGATTCAATTTGGGGGTAGGTACCTTGTTTGAAAGACAGCTTGTTTTTTGCATCGCGAGGTAAAACTGATTTTGTTTTTCTCCCGATATTGTGTAACATGAAGATACTGATTTAGTTGTTATCGTTATCACATATTTAGTGATTTAGAAGTGTGACATTGTGTTATTAAGCAGTAACCTAGGTCAAGACATCAAAAAGGTAAAATTTTGGAAGAGACTCCTTATACTTTACTTTAGGCAATGTTTGTGCTTGGTATATGTGAAACTAGCTTAACTATTATTGTTCTTATTCATAAGTGTTTATAAGTCGCAGAATATAGAAATTGACTTCATGGTTAAAAGATCTATACTAGTATTATTAATTATTAATTAATAAAACTAACCTTTTTAATCTTATCCTACAGGAGTGTCGCACAGTAGGTCAAAGGTCATCCTATCCATCCAGTTTAAAATCATTAAAAGCGAGCCATCTCGTCAAGTGATTCCTCTTCGGTCTGCTGTTGCACGATGTCCGTCCAGCAGGAGCAAGCAGGTTACTTAAAATAACACTAGCATAATTTAACAATTACGGAGTAGGTTAATTAGCCAACACAATCAGCAAGGACCTTTAGTTATATTCACGATAACCGATAGTCCTCACTTTTGTAGCGGGCAAGCGATCATATCATCACTTATGGATGTTTTAAACAACAAAACCGGCTTGATCGTTCGTAGCCAATACCTGGAATACGTACTTACTTATATTGGTATATTAAAAAAAAATTGTTGCTTTAACAGATGGACACTCACTTCTGTATAATGTATACCCAATGTTAAAAGTAATTGAAACAACTTTTGGGTGCTATGTTAATTAAGCAAGTTAGCGAGTACGTAACATCAACCGATTGCATTTTGAAAATTCTAAATAAATCAATGTTTTGTTAGTATTAATTAGGTGAGAACAACAAAAATCAGTGCCTTAAGGTAATCAAAGTAATCTGCGACTAACAATCTCAAATCAAAACCTCTATAAAATCAAGGTTTAATTTTCAACTGTAATTATTACTTCTCTATACTCCGTTTTTTTTGGGTTGAGAATTTTAACGGACACAATTTGAAATTATCTCTGGAATTCATTAGTAAAACTGGAAATGATTTATGCAAATACACTTAACATTGTTTGTTATAATGTTCTTAATTCAAACATCATCATAATTTGCGCCGATATCTTGGGATTACTCAAAAATGTGTAAGGATTTGACAGTTAAAATTCTCAACCCAAAAAAAACTGAATATAGAACATGATTAAGTGCCTAACTCCATAGAACATTTTCGGAAATTGAATAGCATTAAAATGTTTCGAATCGAATTTGTTTTAATGTTTGGTCTTTTTTGTCAATTTTGTGTAAAAAAAGTCTGTTTCATGCTTGTTTCATAGGATATTTTAAGCAATGGTTGAAGGTACAAATAACTTACCTAGAACTTATCAAACCAAAAAAGCAAAACGGACAAACATAATAATATATTAGGTATGCTTAGTGACCGAACTTGTCTCTAAAATCAGGGAAACTTGAGAACGTCTGTGTGTAAATGTAAACATGACTTTGCCCTTTAATCAACACGCTTAAAAACACATGAAAACCGTAGTAGTTATAGGTATAGATCTAATCATAATTTATGTCATTTATTGACCATCGTCATTAAAGCCGGCACTATACTAACTTTAGATAATCAGTAATTAAGGATTTAATTAATTAATTTCCTTCGGAATTGCCAATGTGAGAATTATGATCTCCTTTGTAACAAGAATTTGGTTAACAGGCGAACCCCTTCTTTCATTTCTTAATTAATTAAATAATTCAGTTTTATTAATCTAGTCCATTATTAGCGGCGTCGTGAAGTTCTGAGGCCGTAGTAAAAAATCCTACAGGTACCTTACTCGTACTAACTATTATATCCATAAGTATCAGAGGAACAGATAAACTTAAGCGCGTTTTTAATTAGTCATAGTTGAAGAAAGCACCGCCCCGCACAGAAGCAGCTCGTAAACATAAAAAAGTGCTTATGTGGCTGCGGAGGGCTAAAAAAGTCCAGGAAGGAACATAATGTAGTAGCGGCCATAAAAAGTGAATGCATTGCGTGCAGGCCGAGTGCATCGGGCGCG
>BHDV01063339.1:137543-152011 GCA_005406045.1 Adoxophyes honmai
TAGCGCGCGCGCGCGCGCCGCCGAGCCGGTATACGAGTTCCTCCTGCGTAGCCCGCGCTCACGCCGTCGCACACGAGCCGTCGCCGCCCGACCCTCTTAGATCTCACGATGCTTAGCGTATAGAGCACATTTCTGAGAACGAACACCCTCATTGTTTACAGTTTTTAACACTGACAACTACCGACTCGGTCTTGTTTAGTAGTTGGCTATTCAGTTTTTATGATTCTGCATTTGCAATGTCTGTCATAATGGCACTTTTTTATTTGTGTTACAGTTTAGAAGTTTACTGTCATGCCATTTGCATAATCGCAAGGTGAGAAAGAGCAAAAACGCAACGGTTTTGTTCCTTTGTTTCGCAATTTGCAAACCTAAGAAAAATCATAGCAATTGAAGTAAAGTAATGTTTTGATTTATTGTCGCTCGCTTTTGTTTCCACGTAGTGCAAAAAACGCAAGCGTCACGGTCGGCAGCGCCCGGCCCGGACCGAATCCCGCGCCGGAGAAGGCCGCGACATTGACTTATTATTTTTCGCGACAAAGGCTAGTTCACAATCGCTGATTATTAAGTATTGATTCGAAGGGAATTCCTCAAAGCGAACAAAGCGGCCGTCATTGTGCTCGCCCAGATCCGCGCCTTGCGACAACCGGTTTAGTATCACCCTCTTTTGTACACGATTCCCAGTTTTTAATCAATAGCCTCGGGGCCGTTTTGGACGTTTTCGAGCATTAATTAAAGTTTTCTGGCCGATAATTCGTAACCGATACACGTTCATTGAAAGAAAATTATAGGGGCTGTTTGTTTGTTCGGTGAAGCTGTAGGACAGGTCGGGCCGGCGGCAGCGGCGCGGCGAGCGCCTGCTTTTGTACATAGCGTTGTCCTTAAAAAATATTTATTATTTATCAATTAGTTTGTAGGTATTTCTAAATATTCTCCACACCATTTCGAGTATAGCGAAAATGGGTACAGAAAATATTGTAAATATATATACCAAATAGGTACCTAGTGTTGTTGAAATACATTTTCTAATGCGCGCTCTACACTCGCGACGCGAACACCCGCGAACGCCCGCGAAAGCCGCGAATCGCGAGTGTAGATGTTGTTCACGCCTTGCGTTCGCGCTTAGTTATTATGCGTGAGCCGCTGCGTAAATTCACGCCGTGAATTCACGGAGCGACTTCGCGCCGCGAGTGTAGAGCGGGCTCAATAATCGGATAGGCAGGGGGTGTTCCTAAATAATAGACGCTGAATACGGCTCCCAAAAAATTTTTGGTGATTCGAGATTTATTTTAATTACTTATATGGCCTATATTACTATTAAGCGGAATTTAATCAAGTTATGTTTAATTTTGATACGGTTCTAATTATCCCGCCGTTTCGGCCAGTTATAGTGACCCTGGTCCTACCGCTACTGCGTCGCTGTAACGTGGCTAAACCCTCAGGTTGGATAGAACCATATTAAACTTTTACTAAAATGACTTTTAACCACCTTCTGAGTCTTTTGACTAGTGAGGTGCTAAGATCAAAAGTGTCCAACATTACGGAACTCCCCCGACTCGACGCTATTCAATTTCAGTTTCGTCGCATGGATCGAATCGAAACACGATGTTAATCTATGATGAAGAACTTTACAAATTTTAAAGCGTATTTTGATATTGATAGTAAAAAGAGGGCCATGTGCAGGAAGCATTGATATCTGTTAATGAAATAGGAGATGTTTTCGTCTAGTATTAAGATACAATTTAAATATATTGAATGGCTGTACATAGGTGGTAGGTAGGTCGGTGCAGCCTGCGCGCGGCGGCGCCGGCGCCGCTGGCCGCGCCGGCGCGCCGACACGCGTTTTGCAATTTGTTCTACGGGTATTAGTTTCCTACTAGGTGTAGTGTGTTTATTGTATTTGTTTTTGATCTAATTTACTATCCCAGAGTAATCTGAATGTTTTAGCGCACATAACTAAATGTATGTAACTGTTTAACCGTGCTAATTGTTGATTATTATTATTTTATTTTCTCGTAGAGTAAGCATCACGGAGTGTAGGGTTTTAGTGTAGATCTTGACGATGTAATATAAAGAGTTTCCAAAGAAATTATTGGTACAAAAAATGACGTGTACAAATTAAATAATACTTTCGATTTAGGAGTAAAAGTATGTAATTTCGTGTTAAAATGTTGTATTGTAAAATATGGTAATTAGTGTTATTGCTACGGTGCCATGATCTACCTCATACGATAGGGATACCGCTCCAGGGTATAGAGCCAAAGTTCTTGGAATATTTTATATTGCCTACACCTCGCCGCACGCGCACAGCCGCCGTCGCGCCGCGCGACGGGCCTCATTGAGACTGAATTTTATTAAATGTCATAATGTTTTGAAGTTTAAAGTGGTATCGACTTGTTTGAGACGCTGCTTGTGTGTTCATTTCGCGCCGTAGAATAACGACACAGTTGTAGTAGTTAGCATTTTTGGCGTGAGCCAATACGATGATTTAAATTTTTACTATTTCTCTGTTTAATTGTCTCTGTGTCTCACTATCACTATGAGCTACGAAATGATTGTAACATCGTGTTCTATCTGGTGGTGTTATTCTGCGGCCGCGGCCGACGCGCAGCAAGACGTGACCTAGAGCACGTCCCCAATCACATCTTCATTTGCAATTATCTTGAGTTCCTATTTTTAAACGATCGTTTTTAAACTTTATTGTTTTGCTTGGACTTGTTTACTTGTGTACCTATTTATTACTTAGAAATGCGCTAGCTTTCGGTGCCATTACTTATTCATATACAACAAACAATTCCACATGTAAGCTAAGAAGTTAACAAATAAGATATTTATGTGACTTTAGATTGTATTAGTTTCTGTAATTCGGTGAAAGTACCGCATACCTACCTGATTAATAACTACCTACCTCAACGTTTTACTCGGAGATTTTAATTTTGTATACTCGATCAGCAAATGATTAACTGATAAGTAATGTGTGTTGTAATTACAACATGATTATGATAGTCAGTGAATATAGGTACAATTAATTCTTTATCAATGTCCAGTACCAACATAATTATTATAATAAAGAGATGTTTGTTATTTAATTACTTTTTGATTTCCACTTTCCACTTTCCTTACTTAGATCCCTAATAAAAAATGCTGTTTGGAATATTGCAATTACAAAACTATACAACAAAAGATGTTTATAGAAGAGCTGTTATCAAATATCAATTACACGCAAAGTAAGTAAGTAGGTAGGGGAACCTGTTGTACCTACTTAGGACAGTTTTTCACGTATTTTTTTTACTAAATGGTCAGAATTCAGCCCGCAAATATGCATATAATAGAAAGATCAGCTATTGAACTATATAATTTACTAGCTTTTGCCCGCTGCTTCGCTCGCGTTAAATTCAGGGTGACACCGAAGAGATCTCGCAATTATTTTAATACGCTGCTGTAGTGTAGTATGTCTTTCCATTGGCGTATAGAATGAAAAGATTCTGTGCTGTGTCCAATACACGCGAATATGCTACTCGCTAGGCGCTAAAGATACCTATTGCGGCCAAGCTGTGTGACATGAAGTCTCGTCAATAATCTCGGTGCATACGAATTTTGCATAAACATTACTGGGACACACTGGGACGCCTAGTTGTAATTGAAGCTTGTGTGGGTTACACCTGACATTTCAAGCAAGCGAAATTAGAAACTCTGCCTACGGAATCTGCATCTGCTGCGTTCTGTATCCATAACTGTGTTGTATCTCTTGGTACTTTACCTAACTACCACGGGTAAACATGCCGTGATGGAAAATACCTGTGTTAATCTAATGTTCGAAATCTCAACATTTTAGCTACCTAAGGGCGGTGTTCACCAATCAGTTAAAGTTGAACGAATGGAAAATGTATTGAATTTTCATTTGTTAAAGACCGTTAAAAATACGTTAACCGGGAGTTTTTAGAACGTAAGAACGCCCTTAGTTATTTCATAAAACATAAACAGGGATATTTTACCAGATGTTGATAAAATTAAAAAGAAATAAACTTAAAAGTAATTTCATTTATTTTTTTGACAAATTTCAATATTTCCATACTTATATTGGTAAAAAAAACAATATATCAACTTCAGCATATATTCAGATATTTATAAAGATCTGCTGTACATACATTTAATTTAACAACTAACCTAACTAAAAGGTACCAAATAGTACAAATTTGGTACTAAATAATACTGCAATATGAATTGACTGAATTCACGACCTGGTCCCGCCATTATAACAGTAACATATTATCAAATGCATTAGCAAATCCAAGTCTACTAAAAAGCGAGTGAAATCCAAATGAGCAACAGAACTGATGTGTCAGCTGTTGTTACAGCCAAGCAGCATAGGAAGCGATTATCATGGCTGAAAAATACCAGCAACTTATTGATCCATATGACTTTATCACTCAGAGACGTAGATTATTACGCTGGCGTGCCGTGAACCCAACTGAATGTGAGCTATTGTATACAGCAACCTCATGGTCCTCATGATGCAGCAGACGGTCGCAGTTTCTATTATGCCACTTATTGCCGGGAGCTACTCAGTATTTCTTTATATACGACGTTATTCGTTTCCCCAGTGGACACCAGACCTGGTGACGCGCGAGCACGCCACGTAGTATTGCCCATGAGAGGAGCAGCTAGTGCGCAATTCTACGCCGGCGGCGCGGAGCGTATGTCCCTGTGACTTGTTTATCATCATTGCAAAACACACGCTCACGGGAATCTGATGACGCTTAAACTGGCACCAAAAATTATTAGGGATCAGAGGGACGCGGGGTATGAAAACTGCCTCGCCGGCGTCGCAACCCGTTACAATTTCCGCCTCTATAAGGTTCCGCTGCAAACGCACTACCTTCAGGCGAGTGCCGTTACATAATTTTGGTAGCGTTCCCTCAGAAGCACAATCGCAACTCCAATTTTTAGAGTAAGACTGTGTGCTGGTAGCCCCGAGGCGCTCACAGAGTTCAAGAATTCTACTGGGTACTTCGTTGTAGTTCGAGGATCTAAGGCATTATTGATGGATAGGTACACCGCCTGTTCCCCTTCAATTTCCAGTAATGAGCACTCATGAACAACAGTTGCCTAGTCGTTTGTTGGGGTCAGTAAAACTAATTCAAACATCCAAAAACTCTCGTGGAGTTTTTCTCGCAGGTCTTCATAAATCAAACGGATGAGTTCATCAATGGATGGCACAATTTTACAAAGAGACTCCGGCAGTCGAATTTACCCATTTGTTTCCTGTCCTTAAGCAAGCTGCAAGTTTTTTACTTCGTTGGCTGGAGTCAAAACTGGCAAGGTCTGGCGGAAATCACCGGAAAAGAGAAGTTTGATGCTACCCATAGTGCGAGCCGATCATCGTATGCCTCGCAGCATTCGGTCAACTGCTTCTACTGCCTTTTCTTGGGTCATTGTGTATTCGTCCCAAACGCTAAGACTTTAAGTACTTTAAGATCTTCGAATACTTTTGCTTTGTCATTATTTCAACACATCACATTGCTTCTTTGGCAAACTTGACAGATCTGTTGATATTCGTTACCCGGCGACCATGCGCATCATACAGATAATAATTCTAAAAATCACCAAAACGTTTTCAGTTTTTGATTCTAAATCCCCTTAAATAGTTTTTTTGTAAATATCTTCCATCGATCTCTTCGACCTTTTCTTGGTTTATCATATGTATCTAGATTCTCATTTAAAAATGAACGTGGAATTATGCGTGGAACGGAAAATTCAGCAGTGTCCCTTGTCATTTAACAATTAAGTTTTTGACAGCTCCATATCTTAGGGAATAAGGGCTAATTTATTAACAAATATGTAAGAAAATATCGCCTTAGTGATTTTAGTGCTGAAATAATATAAGCAAAAAAACGTGAGATGTGTTACATAATTTGAGTTTTTATAATATTCCTGTTTCTTTTTATAATATTAGCGTACCTATAAACCTTCCTCTGGGATCACTCTATCTACTGAAAAAAACCGCATTAAAATCCGTTGCGTAGTTTTAAAGATTGAAGCACACATACAGACGGACAGACGGCGACCGCGACTTTGTTTTATAATATGTAGTGATTACTAAAATTTGTGAAATTTAAATAATGAAGGGAACAAAAGCCGCTACAAAAAAAGAGAAAACTAAACATCAGGTCTGTTGTACCTTGGACATATTAGGGTTAAATGAAGATAAACACCGGGAGTTCAGGTAAAAGTTTATTTTTTAGTCGTATACTGATGTCTGCGATGACGTAAATAGGAATAATTTGGTTAACAAGTTAACATTATCAAAATTAGTAGTCTTAATTTTTTAATCAACAGAATTACATAAGATCTTATTCTAAACCTTAAAAATCTAATAAGTGTTTACTTTTTTATTTTATTTCCATAATAAAGAACTTCCCGTGTGGTGTTGGGTATAGAATAACACAGGTACACACACCAAGTACACACCAAGGTACATAGTTAGTTCGGGGTCCAATGTACAACATAGTAACAATTTCTTTAAAGTAGTTTTAAAAACACACTTAAAGCTGAGACTAGTTTTGAACACTAATGCTATCTGTTACTTTCATAGACTGAGATTAGATGGACAATAAACGATTCATCATAAACACATATCACTTTTAATAAATAAGCAACACGTAAAGGTCAAAAACGTAATCTGTGAGCAAATAATAATAATTTATCTTATTTTTCTGCACTCGCGCAGCGCCGGCCAATCGCATCTACTTGTAACTTCACGTTAGAACACAAAGGACGCATTAACGGCCATAGACAATATTATTTTAAAGCTCGGAAGTTTTCGAAAAATTGCGATTGTCCTAGGTACAACACTGTCCAAGGTACAACAGGTTCCCTATTATTAACTTTTTTATGACTGTGGTTGAATCACTAATCTCATGATAATGTGTTACGGACGTAACTCATACCATACATAAACAACTTATGGTAGCCATACACGATCCATTCTATCGTCCAATCGGCATGACGCTATCGATTGGATCAGTTAGAATTGACCGTGTGTGGGAGTGGATTGGCATGACAGTTAGAATTGATGGCATGATCGAATTTCGATTATTTTGGCTTGATCAAATCGATTGGATACTGCCAATTGGACTGTGTATGGCTGTTGGCGATTGGCAGTTCAGTTCGAGTAACAAATAGGAATAGCAAGGAAGAACAATGCGAAGGAGCAATATTTTAGCATACGTACCCTGTTTACTTGATTAATTTGTTGTTCTCATTTTAAAATTTAAATTTTTTGCGAAATAAATTTTGTCTTTAATTAAAAAAAAAACATCAAAAAATATAATTGATCATAAATATGTACCTATATTATGTCTATAACTACTAAACTACCTAGTATGGGTATACCTTTCTTAATAATTTATTTTTTTGCTTAATTTTCATGAATATGATGCCCAAAACGGCTATGACATCGACGTCTTTCACCGGTGACGCTATGGCTGCAACTGAACATCGCTGCCGATTGGACATTTTAAACTGATGGTGTATGGTGTATATGGACGAACTGCAGATTGGATCAAGCCTCCAGTATCATGCTGATTGGACGATAGAATGGATCGTGTATGGCTACCATAATGGGATAGGTAGATAGCTATTGACCTAGGTACCACGCTTAAAAAGAGTTTGAAACAAGGGTAGTCAATTAACTTGAATATAGCGTACATATATATACCTACCATTGGCTCTAGAGAGAAGCAACTCCCCTGTCATATAGGTAATATTTCACTATCGAAGGTGATCTTTACTCTGCAGCTGGCAGTACTAAAAGATTTTTTATACGAATTTGTTTTACGTGACGTAAATCATAGAGTTAAGACACGGTACTATGCTGTAAACTCTTTGGGGTAACTAAAGATGCCCAAGATATTGTCTCAAATGAGCTACTGCGCAGGTTTTTACACAGATACCCACATACAATCACCCCTGTATTCCTCAATGGGGTAGGAAGAGCACACAAATACTACTAAATAAACAAAACCATGACTATTTCACGTTTCGTAGTTATTTCTAGCGTATTTTTTTATGTTTTAAGAGGGTTTTTGAAAAACAACTGTGTGGTGTCGCGATAGAACAACACCTCTCCATTTCCTACGAGGATGCAGTAAGAGGCGATTAAGGACTTAAGGGAGGGTTTGTATGTTTCAAGCGACAGGCTAGCAACCTGTCACTATTATATTTCTTCAATCTGTTTTTTAACCTAAAATACGCTAGAAGTAGTTTTGCCTATGTCAAGTTTCGTGTGCTCTGCCTACCCCATTTGGGAAAACAGGTGTAATTTTATTTTGTTTGAATGTATGAAAAGCACTTAAGTAAATAGTTTTTTTGGGCACTTGATAGAATTTTACACTTGTTTGGTTTTTTAAAAGGTGCTAGATTCCAGACCAAAATAGTAAAAGGAACTCTAAGGGTCAATTCCCACCAAAAGAGCAGCGCAGCGCGGCGTAGCGCAGCGACCCGCTCCGTGGAATGAGAATTTCAACTTTATTTTCATTACAATAACACTTATTATCGCATGAGAAACTCTAACGATGCGCGCGCATACCCGCGTATCCATGGTGATAACAACGCATTCCATAAACGAAGCCGTGCGACTGCGCGAGCCTTCGCAGGAATGCCCGAGGATGCTCGAGCAGTCGCGACGGCCGCTGTCAATACATATGTCAATATGTCAATAATTATGTAAATTCCAGCGACTTCCTACGCATTCCAGCGGCTTCTCGAACAGTCGCAGGAATCGTCGCGCATTCTCCACGGAGCGGGTCGCTGCGCTACGCCGCGCTGCGCTGCTCTTTTGGTGGGAATTGACCCTTATAGTGTGACTAACAGCGTCTGTTTCTCTGATTCGAAATTTGGAATATTTTTACAATTTGGGGAAAAAATAAAAAGGGGATAAATATTTTCAGGTTTTTTGGTCGGGTGGTAAATCCGATTTTTTATTTATTTAAGTAGGTATATTTTATTTTTTGTTGCGTAGAATTCGAGACATATTGAAAAATCACATGGTGATTCGGAATCTTTAGCACGTAAGTCAGCCGCACTTCTTAACCGTTTTTTTTTCAAATTGCTCTACTGTAAATATAAACTACCTAAAGTATCGTTAGAGCAACTTTTTACAGCCATTCCTGTATTCCCATACGGGATAGGCAGAGCATACAAAACGCTACATAGACATAACCACAGCTATTTCACGTTCCGTAGTCACTTAAAGCATAATTTTTAGGTTTTAAGTTAATTCGTATAATAGTGACAGGTGGTAGTCTGTCGCCTAAAATATACTTAAACCTACGTCCCTAGCCGCCTAAAATCCACGACTAATGACATCCACAGAAGAAATGGTGAGGTGTTATTCTGAGCCCGATACCACACGACATCTAATATCCAATCCTTGTCAATTTTATTTTACTTTGAACTTTAAGTAAGTATTGTTGAAAATTTAACGGATAACTCACGTTCATTAAATCGAGTTTAGCTCGACATGTTTCGGACTAATTCGTAGCCCTTCATCTAGGAGCCGCGGCGGCTGCTGCAGCCAAGCGCGAACTTCGCTAAACTAAGCTAAACTCGATTTAATGAACGTGAGTTATCCGTTAAATTATCAACATGAGTGAGTCTCAGGGTAGTTTAATAAGAAAATAAAAAATAATTAAGAAAAAAGGACTGCCAAGAATGATGCCAAGTTTCTTGCGGCGCATTCTTCTTGGCAATGATGGTCTTTCCGAAGCGCTGGTAAAATCAAAAAATGACGTGTAAAAGTGCTCTTAGGAGCCTATTTGCATACTTAAATAAAGTTTTGAATTTTGAATTAATGTTTAATATTTTTAAGTAAGTATTAGAAGAAAACGTAAATATTTACTTTATTTACTTATTTTCTTAGTACCGTAATTTAAAGTTCGCGTTTATATGTATTTATTAACGGTTGTCCGCGTGGTGTCGGGTTGAGAATAACACTTCTTCATTTCTTCCGTAGATAAATCGTATAAGCGGCTAAGGAAATTGGTTTAAGTATATTTATGGCGACAGGCTAGCAACCTGTCATAATTGTACCTCCTAACTTAAAACCTAACAATTATGGTAGAAGTGATTAAGAAACTTAAAATAAATACTATTTAAACTCTGTGTAGTTTTGTGTGCTCTGCATTCCCCGTTTGGAAATGCAGACGTGATGCATGTATGTACCTATGTGTGAACGGTTGTTTGGTGAAATCGACGGTACTTTCTTAAGAGGATAGGAGTCGCGCCACTTCACCATTCAAACGTAGTCACCTGTTTTCTCCGTCAATAATGACATTAGAGCAAAAAAATTTTTTCATTAAATTTGTATCTGTTGTGGCTATGCCCCTATGATTTGCTTTTATCGATTTTCTAATTTTTTATTTTTTTATTTAGAATATCGATAAAAGCAACAGGGGACTACGTTTGTATGTACAAGTGGTGCGACTCCTATCCTTAGATAGGATTAGGTACTGCGAGCGCGTATTGTGAGGTAATGTACTTCGTCTCATACATACCGGCCTACACAGTAGGTACAGGCACAACACAAATACGAACAGAAGTCGATCAAGTGTATATGCTTCACTTTTCATACGTACGCCCGGCGGTCGCCTTAGGGATGTCCATTATGAAGTATGCACGTAAAACTATCGTGGTAGTGGCACTGGTGTCTAGTTGATTGATTTATTATACCTACTTAGATAAATAATAAGTAAGACTTTTTTAAACTACCGTGAAACTCACTCATGTTGAATAATTTACCGATAACTCACGTTTTTAAAATCGAGTTTAGCTCGACATTAAAAAGAAACAAAACTGCATTAAAAGATTTTTAAAATTTTGCTTGTCTCAACCGGGAATCGAACCAACTAAAAATTAAAAAAAAAAAATTGCTGGTTTATTGTACAAATCGGTAGGACTATTGTTAAGGATAAAATTTGTCTAACAAACATTTGGTCTTACACTTAGATAAGTACGAGATATCCATGAAATTGAATATTTATTACATGTTTTCTTACCAATGCCTAGTACTGCAGCGCTATTGTCTAACGCACCAAAAATCTTAATCATGTTTAATTCGACAGTTTTAATATCAGTTCGCTTTGAAATGTATCAATTTTGAAGCGATTTTTGACATCAACTGTCAAATTCAACACAATTTAGATTTTTGGTGCGTTAGACAATAGCGCTGCAGTACTAGGCATTGTTAAAAAAACATGTAATAAATATTCAATTTCATGGATATCTCGTACTTATCTAAGTGTAAGACCAAATGTTTGTTAGACAAATTTTATCCTAAACAATAGTCCTACCGATTTGTATAATAAAGCAGCATTTTTTTTTTTAATTTTTAGTTTGTTCGATTCCCGGTTGAGACAAGCAAAATTTTAAAAATATTTTAATGCATTTTTGTTTCTTTCTAAAAATGAAGGAATGTTTCCTTTCAGTAAAATGAGCTAACTAAAAGATTTAGAGTAGTTCCCCTCCAGGGCCCATTGAAACTTTCCACCCTGTATACACGTGTCGCGCGACATGTCGAGCGTAGTCCGGCAACACGCGCTACTTCGTCCGACGTTGCTGGGGACACGTGTCGCGGCACATTTGTCCCCTAGTGTTTCCTTGGCTCAAGTCTGTGCTTCTGTGCCCATCTGTCCTGTGGCACAGGTAGCTGGCCAGCGTGCAGGCCGGCAGTAACTCAGGACCCGCGGCACGCCGCATAGCTCGGAGACAAACGTACCGGAATCCGGTTGGTATTTATTAAATTAATCGCCCTCCCAGTTTACCCCCGCCCCCGGAATGTATAGTTTAACCGACTCATTCACGGGGCAGTGGAATAAGAGGTGATTGCTTTGGCTTTCTTCCGCAATTTTTTTCCTTGAGTCAATCTGTCAGCTGTTTGTGTTAAAAAAAAAGCTGGACATGTTTCGAGCCATTTCGTGACCTGTGCGTAGTACGCGTTTATCCGCAGCAGCGGTAGTGCGGTGCTCCTGATGATGGGTCACTAATTGATCCGAAACATGTCGAGCTAATCTCAATGTAAAAAAATGAGTGTATCCGTTTTATTGCACTATGTATGAGTGGTCTCAAGGGAGTTTTATTTTTAAAATTAAGTACCCTTTACTGTTTTGTCTAAGAATTTTATTTTAAATTTTATTATTAGGCGTCAAAAAGGTTTAAAATATTATTTAGTAATAACATACATACATCAAGCCTGTTCGCAAGTATTGCCCAGTATTCCCAAAAGGGGTAGGCAGAGCATACGAAGCGACACATGGACAAAATTACGACGATTTCTGGTTTCGTAGGCACTTCAAGCCCCGATTTTTAAGTCTCAAGAGATAAAACAGTGACAGGTTGCTAGCCTGTAAAATATATCTTAAACAAAGTAGTTTATAGATATATGTATATTTACTAAGGATACTAAGGAAGTATTATTCTATACACAACACTCTAAATTTCGTCGAATAGGTGTTGCTGAAAAACTTAAAATCGAATAGGTACTTGGTATAATCAAAACGGCCATGAAACGATAACGACCTAGTTTGTGACTTACCGTGAAATTGTATGGAAACCATGTCGACCGCAGCAGTTGTGCAGACGTCCCGCTTGGAGGCGCTGTCTCAGTTTCCATACAATTTCGCGTAAATTCGCTAACGAAATCGCTATCGTTTCATGACCGTTTTGATTACACTAAGCACTCAGAATGCATGTGTGAGTCCCGTATTCAAATATTCGATACATGTCGTTCACAATAATTTTTCGAGTTTTGTACCTCTAACTACAGGAAAAAAGAACCCTTGTAAGTTAACACTCGTTACATATTTATTACAACGCGGGACTATCACATATGGGTATGATTTTTAATCACCCCGACTTTTCTACGTTTCTATACGTGATTAAGTCCCGCGTAATAA
Organism: Adoxophyes honmai; assembly: GCA_005406045.1. Lineage (NCBI taxonomy): Eukaryota > Metazoa > Arthropoda > Insecta > Lepidoptera > Tortricidae > Adoxophyes > Adoxophyes honmai. The sequence goes on from BHDV01063339.1 coordinate 150,494, forward strand.
TAAATATGAGTGAGAATCACGATAGTTCAAACATACTTACGTACATACATAGGTACACCCCTATTAGGTATATACATGCATACATCATAAATAGGATAGGCAGAGCACACGAAGCGTCACATAGACAAAACCATGGCAATTTCATGTTTCGTGGGTACATCTAGCCTAGGTTTTAGGTCGCAAGTTAGAAGATTATAAACAGTGACAGGTTGCTAGCTTGAAAAATAAGTCTATTTTAAACTAAGTATTTCCTTAATCTCCTCTTGCAATATCCGCGGAAGAAATGGAGATGTGTTGTTCTTAACCCGACATCACACAACAGATAATCGATTAATGGATGGTCGGTTTTGAGTCAATGCCTGAAATAATCAACAAAAAATCGAATCCAAAATTTGTATCATTCATGATAAATTTTCTCTGTTATGTAAATAATACGTTATCTACTGGAGCACCAAACTCGTGATGTTATGGAACCTAACTTGTAACTTATGCTATGTTCCACATCACAAGGAAAAACATATGTAGTTTTAATAAGAGTTGAAGTCTTTTAATAATCTAAGAAACACCATTTAAAGACGGAATAGTGGGTAATCAAAACAAATCATAAGTATTTGAAAACTTAAATAGGAAAAGGAGTTCCATGTATGAGTGACACATTCCGGACAGACAGAACATAATTTTCAATTTAAAATTTCTATGGACTGTTCGAATAAGTCACTCAAACGTCATCAATATCACTATCATAATTATCATCGTCGTTTTCTTTAGTTTTTCATCCATAGCAGTGCATGTTCATAATTAAGTATAGCTGTAGATGTGGAAATGTGGAATAGATTAAGAGTAGCGAATTCAAGCGAGCCGGGTTCGAGGCCGGGAAGCGCGGGCGAATTATAATTTATTTGGAGAAGTGGCAAAGAGTCCCCGCGCCCCGCGCCCCGCCGCCGGCCTACCCTTTGCTTTCGCCCTTCGTTACGGGCTGACTCGCCTGCCGTTGTAACTCGAGAAATATATTTGTATTTTTTGTTACTTTGCAGCTTTTTTTGAGAAAACTTAGTTTGCAGTGTTGTTTTATTTTGGTGATTACTTTTAGGAATCATTTAGAAGATGTAAGTTAATATTCAATGACAATGCATAAAGGAAGTGGTTCAGAAGTTGGATGGCACCAACGACCCCGGTAGTCTATTATACCAAAGCTCTCTAAACCAGATTACTCGATGCATTGCTGTTGCGTGTAGATAGATAAAAGGAGAGATTATCTTATAAACAAATAGGCATTGTCATGTACCTAGGTATCTTTCAATCACATATGAAATGATTTTTTTCAACTGCAAGAATGCATGAATCGAAAAAACTAAAATGTACTTATTAGGTACATTATTTTAATGTTGAATATCATGGGGTTTCATCACTGAAAAAAAACTGACGAGTAAAACATACAGTAGAACCCGTTTAAGACGATCACGTTTAATACGATTTCTCGCTTAATACGCCACTTTACGCCAGTCCCTGCAATTTGAG
>BHDV01063339.1:154261-174399 GCA_005406045.1 Adoxophyes honmai
AAACTACTCAAATTATATTTTTAAGTTTTACTAACAAACAGGTACGTAAAATTTCGTTACGGATTCCATTATCACCCTGTATATCTCTAGAGAGTAATTTTTATAAAATTTTGATTAGCTCATGAGTTCAAATGTGGCAGAAATGTAAATTGAAGATCATGACGTCAATACATATCATAGCAATATTAAACAAACTCTTGTTACACAATACTACTAAATAGTCATTTGTAATCAATTGAATAAAAAAGAACACTTGTAAAAACTGAACTAATTAAGCTGCAACCTTTGTAGAGTGAACTTTATACTTTCTGTTTTTTCTCTAGGTAGGTTGCGTTCAAAGGAGCTGGCGGGGCGCGGGCGGGGAGGGAATTAAGAGGGAGCCGGGGAGCCGCCCTGGATACCGAGAGGAGTTTTAACCAATTAATTTTGTTCCTCAACGCAAACTCCGCTATATAATAAGGCATTAACCGACGCGCCGATAGCTGCCCGGCCGGGGGCGACTCGCTTCTCATAGCCTCTTATAACGATGTTTTAATTCTTGTTAAGCTCTCCGTTTCTCCACTTTTAATATTTAATGGCGTTTTCATGGCGCATATTTTATAGCGCACTTACGGATTCCCGACATTATTGACGTTGTTTTATCGCGGCGTTGTTTGCCCGCGCTGTATAATTGCGGCCCGACTACGCGACTGTCTCCCCGAGAATCGTAAATTTTGCTAAACAATGTGAATATATCAAAGTATCCTTTTATTCGCATTAATAAAGTAAATCATTAATTACCTATACCCACCTAGGTATGCACTTACTTTTGGTTTGCGTTAAACTTCTTTAAATTTTTTGTAGGGGTTACTTGTTAACCTACTGTTATTAAAATGGAAATCTGAAATTGAATTCTATTTTAATTCAGTGCCTACTCTCACCATGCAAAGACTTTCAAATGCTTACAAAAACCAAACTTGGATTTCTTTATCACTGAATAATAAATAGGTCAGTAATCGCGGGCACCGTGTGGTGCCGCGGGCGCACTTGCCCGCGCTGACAGTCGCGTAATGCTCCGCAGCTTCCACGCGCCCACACCTGCCTCTTGAAAAACATCCAGTCTTTGTCTAACGAACCATATGTCGCCTCCGCTCGTGCTCTGCCTCACGCACACAACCGCGATATAAATAAATACAAATCACGAGTAAAAAACAACCATCTTCCCCTTTACCAATCCGTGACTAAACACCCAAAAACTTCCATCTCCCGACGCGCGATTTAAAAATAAGATTCTTTACGAAAACACTAGCGATCACACCTCGCGCTGCTCGCGGCTCGCTCCAATATGACGCTCTCAAAAACAGTTCTTAACAACGGTATTGTGTTGTTAAAAAACAGGAACGCGCCCGAAAAAACAAACCGCAGAGTACGGTTAAAAAACAAAACGCAGCACGCGAGTCGGCGAGACACCCTTTCCCTTTTACGCGACGCGCGCTACGTTTTTTTCTTTATCTAAGTGGGGGTTGAGTTTTTTACCGCGATGCTTCGTATAAATTAATAACTGAACGTGCTCATAATCTGCTGCGAGGAACACTTTCGGCTTTGTTGTTTTTTGTTGTAAGTTATCATTCATTTGTTTTTGTATGCGGCGGAAGGAAGCGGAGTGGGTCTATTGATTACGGCTCCAATGACAGGTGTCGCGCTTTGTTTCTGCATTAACGTTAAAGCCGCTCGCGCAGAATGAACAGTTGCCGCGTAATGATAGCCTTTTCACAATTATTGGCGAAATGACAGGGTGTAAGCGACATGCTTTGAAATACGTAATACAAGCCAAGTTAGGCATCTAGCAGGAGTCAAACATTTGGCAAAACAGTTAACTTATCGACTAAATAATTTTTGTAATTTTTATAGTGAACCTACTAAGGATTTTAATTCTCTTTTTCTAAATAAAGCGACGATTCGATCCAAACATGAGACACACTTTCTTACAGCGTACATCCGGTATGCTTAGGCATAGAGTTTAGTTAGATTTGAAAGATGTCACATTAAATTAATTTAAAAATTTTCATAAGACATAAGTAAGACGTCGTTGAGATTTAGATATTAGTTAGTGAATTTTGTAGTTGAGTGAGTTTCAAAAAAATTGTACATATGGGCTTTAATAAAAACAAAAGTTAATTGATTCTTTTGTGTAACGACAATTACCCATACATTTTGTATAGGTAATTTTCGTTACACAAAAGACGCGATCGTGATTTTGTTTTTATTAACCTAAGGGTATTTATGTACAATTTTTTTGAAACTCACTCAGTTAACCTTGATTTACAGTAAAAAAAGAAGTAGAACTCTTTTTCATTGAAATATTTTAAAGGCACAAAAACAAAGTTTACCGGAAGGCGCACCAGGAAATGAGTGTATTCAGCTAAAACGGTCGAAACGCCGGTTTTTGCCCACATTCTGCTGCAGCACCGCGGCTCCGGCCGCCGCAGCCGCTTCGGTATCATCATTTCCCCATTACTCCAAATTCTTAATTTTTCAAGTATTTTAGATGACTGTAATTTACCAACTCTTCTTTACCTTTTTCTATTGCAATATTATACACCAGTGAAACTGCGATGAGCAGTTATTATTTTGTTTGCGAGAGCGTATAAGTACTCTTATCTTTAGTAAGCCAAATTACTGGCACAAAATTCTGAAGTGGATAGTCATTATGATCGTTATTTGCAAAGTATCTTTGTGAGCGAAATTGTGATTCGAGCTTTTCCAATTCCTAATAAAAAATATTTTTGTTAGTTCAATAATAGGAATAGCACAAAGACGTATGGATGGATCGTAAATATCGCAAAGGTCTTGATGCAGAGAGTGAATGGTTGTCGATCGGGTAGGTAAGCAAATACCAGCCCAGTGAATGCGTCGAGCATTGTGACATTGTACGGCTCGGTGCACGTGTGGCCGACTCGGCCAAAAGGTTAACTTTTGTCCCATTTATACTACCAAAGTTTTTTTTTTTGCAAATCACTTTCTTACATTTATTGAAGATATTTTTTACAATTTATTTTGTGTATCTAACTATACAGTGTCTGTGCATCCAGGCTTTCACTTCATTTGATAATAATACACGTACTCCGTTCAGTAAATCATAATTGTTTCGATTAACTTTACAAGTAAATTTCTTAAATCCGCAGTTTAAATGTAAGAGGGTTTATAAATATCATACTTTAAATTTGCTACAAAGTTAAAAAGTTTGAATAGTAGTAGTATTAGTAAGTTGACGTCATGATCTTCTTACAAATGTATACATATACGTATACACTTTGTGGTGTAGTCAAGAATAATTTAAGTATTTTGGAATTAAATCCTCCCCAGTCCTTTATCTACATATAAAGTAATAATTATAACTCTATTAACTGTTGCTCGCAACTCCAACTGCGTGGAGTTGCTTTATCGCAATCCCACAGGATGTATGTATGGATGGATCATAAATAGTTTCGAGATGAAATGTAGCCTATGTGATAAACCTGGGTGTAAGCTTCCTGCAAACAAAAATTACATCAAAATTGGTCCCGCCATTTGGACGTGAAGAGGTAACAAACATACACGCAGACACTCACAAACATTTGCGGTAGTAATATTAGTTTGATGTGATGATATTAAGTTTAGTGTGTTGATGAATCTACCTACAAATGATTAGTGCGAAAAAATAAGTACAGGGTTAGAACAACACTGGCGTTGCTTGAGCTTACTTTATTAGTCTATTTCACGCCATTATACTTATACTCGTACAACAATATAAAAAATATAATCTCATTGAAGTATTATATTTCTTTATTCACTATATTCTTCAAGTTATCATTATTATACATAATCTAGTTTTCAATTCGTAATGCACTAAAGAAGAAAACCTACAAATTCTATTCAAATTCTATTAAAATCTCTCACTTGTGTAAAAATAAATGTTGGGATTGTGTTTTTTTACCAATTACTTAGTATCCTCTTAAAGCCCAGTTTTGTTATAAAAATCATAGATCCAGTTTTATCGCAAATTTCGTGTTTTTTTTACCATTTCCGCTTAAAATATTAATTTCTGAATAAATGAAGTGTACGTCTCGGTGTGTAAACGGCTTGTTTCTTCTCGTGATTGTCTCAGTTGGAGAAAATGATTTCGATAGGTACCTATTTAGTGACGTTCGCAATATTCGTTTCCATGTATACGGCATAATGGCACCAGTAATGGACAAGGTCCCAATAATGAACAATGACTCCCATTGAATACTTACTAAGGCATAGTCATTTCATTTATTTTATAACAATCAATTCACAACCATATTACTTATCTGTAAATTGTGTGTCAATTCAAACTGTCCAAAGCGCACACGAATCGTACAATAGTCAAAATCATCACAATTTCACGTTCCGCAGCCACCTATGGCCTTAAAGGCTTTAATGATAGGGTAGCCAGTCGTCTAACGCATACCTAAATCTGTATGCTTAGTCGCCTCTTACGTCACCCACGGGTTAACTGGAGAGGTAGTCATTATTAAGCAGTTACAAGCCATTACACGCATTAGACAATGAGTAGTGAGAGGCTCGACGAGCGCCGCGCGCGCCGCCCCGAGTCCATCGGCGTCCCCCGAGTGCCGTCGGCGCGGTTCCGCCCGCCACTTCAGTTTGCACTAACGCAATAAAAACTCCACCCGCGCTTCGTCACGCAGAAGCCTTTATTTTGATAGTGAATTCGGTTACCCGCCACCTATTGTCCCCGCGACGTTTGATTATTGATTTTTACGCCAAATATTCTTTTTTTCTAAAATCCCATTCAACAAAATTATGATTTCCTTTAACGTTTTTGATGTATTTAATGCCGTACAAAAGGATGATGCACAATGTCATTAATAACCCGTATGGGACTTGTCGCGATTCACATAGACGCCACATATTATTTTCGGATAAACCCTGCCTAGGCAAACACTTATGTTGCTAGTTCTATCGAATAGCAAGTCACGTTAGCTTTGTAGAAAATCATTTAAAAAAGTATACTCTATGCGGCATGAGATGCGAACGCATGTAACTCGTTGCTTTAACCTCCTATCGATGCAGATCTCTTTAGGGATTCCTCGAATGTGAGCCGCGGCACCAGCGCCTCAGTCTGCCGGCTACCGTAATCTCCATCCACACAAAAGGTAAGAAAAGGAGTTTGGCGCAAAGTTGTTTACTACACTACGTCTAATCCTTTAATCCTCGAAGTATCGCTACCGTTCGGCCGCACGGCGTTTTGGCCTATGACAATGCTTAATTGTCACTGAAATAGTATACTTATCCCGTTTATCTTGTGTTTGGACTCGCCGCTACCAAAAGAAACCTCACAAAAGAGTTTGTTTGTGCCCGCTTTGCATCAGTTGTTTGTGGACGCGGCTCCATTAGGCGGCGCGGCTACCGTGCGGTGTTTATGTTTAATCCGTTTGTAAATGTCCTTTCTCCCATGTTTACAGGCTGCGGACAAAGCGCCCGTCGATACTCTCTTTACAAATAAAGTTCGGTTCCCGCTAAAGGTCTTCAATTAAGGCAAATTTATTCCGATTGAAATGCGCACCTTCCTATATAAATGTAGCCACTCTTATTCTGGTTACAATAGTGGAAAAGCAGTTGAGAATCAATAAGAATCATTAGACGATTCTTCAGAAACATGATGATGATTGTTTTTGTCAATGATTTTATAGTGTAAGCATAGAATACAAATCAATATAAAATGACAATACATATAGGGGGCATATGGTCATTGAATATTGAATTAGGTACATTTTAAAATATGAAACGAACTGGCGTGATTGAATAGCGTTGAATTAAAATATTATTCGCAGCATAAATTAAATGACTACCTACCATATTGGTGGTCTTCATTTAGTTTTATTGTCAGTGATTGCGAACGCTTTATGTTAGAAAAACAAAAAGCCATTCGAGCCGCCACGCCGCTTGTTTTGATAAAACCTAATATAATTAAAAAGAACTCGTAGAAACATCGACTGATGAAACTCTATCTTCGCGAAATCAGATCCCGGCCTGCCCACTCCCGGATCACGTACAAAAAGCTCCAAGTTTTTTCTTGTTCTAAGTAAAAAGTGTGGTAGGTAAGCGGAGGCGGTCCGACCCAACAGCTGCCTCTAATTTTAGACTCGCGAATGCCAAGTGCTCAGTGTTCAGACTGTCTCTACGCCTGTTACAATAGAAATGTTGTTAGTTTTCACTGGTACCTTGTATGTGACACAACTGATTCGACCAAGTCAAACCTACAATTTATTAACAATAACGCACGGTTCGTTTCACCATAAGACGCAAGTCTAACAACTGGAATCGCGAAAAGTATAAACTCAAGTAAAATGTTTATGCAAGCTGAATCAACTCTATCTACAACGCCTACTTACTATCTTTAACACGTTCACTGCGAAAGGAGGCGGATTAGACCTCTTGCATAGCTGCCATCCCGTGCGGCAGTGAAAATAGCGTACTTTCCCCTGGTGCGAAGAGCACAATTTTGTTAATCTTTGGAGTAGAACAAAGACAAATATACTTTTGAGTTCGTCTCTTAAACTAGTATTTTAATACATTTTAAAATACTCGAGAGGCGGATTGAACCTCTCCCGCACACGTTAACTTTTTTTTCTTTTCAGTGCGGGAAGGGGTTGAATCCACCTCTGACCCCTTGCACACCCCGCGCCGCACTGAATGTAAACGATGTAAACAGCCAGTGATGTGCCATCCACTGAATAAGTCGAACGCATCATAAGTTTAAAACTATTGTTTATCTTGAGACGAAAAATTACTAACCTACCTACCCACTTTTCTATTATGTTTGCAATGTTTCAACGACAATCATTCGAAATAAATACATATATACATACATACAATAAATCACGCCTATGTTCCCAAATGGGGTAGGCAGAGCATACGAAACGTGAAATAGACATATGATTGTGACTATTTCACGCTTCCCGGCCACTTCTAGCATCTTTTTGGATATGAAAGCAGATGAAAGAGGTAATATAATAGTGACATGTTGCTAGCTTGTCGCCTTCAGAATACCTAAACCTGTTTCCTTAGTCGCCTCCTACGACATCCACGGAAGAAATGGTGATGTGCTATTCTAGACCCGAAACCACACGGGATTGAAATAAATAATTGATTACTATATACTATTACTTTCATTGATAACTTATACGTTTCCCATCCCTACTTAGGACTATGTCGGTAATTTCAGTGCGAAGGGAGGTCTAAAAGACCTCATAAAGTTTTTTATTTTTATTAATAGTTCTAGAAGTCCTAGATTCGGGCGAAGCCAGAATCAAATTAAGTAATAGATGGAGAATCCATAGTAAAAAAAATGGAGCACTAATATAAACCTCCATCGAGATATAAACGTTTTTTCTTTTCTTGGGTGAAGAGGCGGAATAGACCTACTGACGCACTGGAGATAAAATGGGAAAGGGGTTGTTTCAACCTACTAACGCACCAGAAAAACAAACACAGAAATCAGTCTCGCAGTGAGCGTGTTAACGTGCCGTGACCGATTAAAAACTTACTATTATAAACCGGATTTGAATAAGGACAAATACATGCTTGAAACATGACGCTGCATTTTTTAATACATCAAAACCAATCCGCTCCTGGAGCTGAACAGATAAAGGGCACTTTTTGCAGTTGCCAAAAGAGTTTTTATGGGTTTTGTCGTAACAGAACGCTACGTAACGGGTTTGCAACTCGATAACCCTAACACCTTGATCAATGTGGGTTACTAGTTGAATCAGGCACCGGTGTAACTTTAAAACATGACGGTAAAAAGTTTTTACGCCGTTTGCCAAAAAAGAACGGCTGTGTGCGACGGGGTTAGTCGCCACCATGTGCAGTAGGTTTTACAGTTAAGTTGCAGAGCGTGAAGTTGACTCTTTATGTACAGAAAGGATGAATTAAAGGAGGATTTCTGTTAATCTCATTAAGTTAAGTATTTAGATTTAAAGCTCTAAAACATTTTAGGGCTATATGAATATCGTATAAAGTTAAAGTTTTTCTAATAAGTATGAAAAACAAAAAGACGAGCAAAGTAGTAAAGGCGAAATAAGTACATATCTACAACCAAAACTTTTACCAATTAGGTACAGATGTTGACACAATTTAGTAAATATTGAAATTACGAATATTCCCCACTTCGATCTGTTGAACGACTTCTACTACTTACTTATAATCCGTTTATTTTTTAAATTTGAATGTCAACGATCAAATAAGGTTTATTGAATTAATCACTTCCCGTTTTACCTTTACATTCCAGAGAAAAATTAAAAAATTTATACGTTTTATTTATATTAACAGTTATTATTATCTATTTATATATACATTATTTATTATTATTAAAGTGAAACTAGCAACCAAACCATACTTACATAGCACGATATGCTATGAAGAAGGCCGGTATGCTATGAACAAGATGCTACGACTACGACACGTCCGAAACGTTGAATGAAAAGTAAGTTTTGTGCACGATCAGGACTCTTTTTTGTTTAATAATAATCTTTTCTGTTTTGTTTAAGAAGTATTTCTAAGTTATTTTTACCTATGAGTAGATATAGCACAAGCCGTTTGCAAATTAAAACCTATCTCTATCAATCTTAAGCTACAATTCAATTCTTTTCAACAATTACCGATAAATTCAAACACGTACATTATATTAATAAAACCAATGGTGGTTCAATTGATTCTTGAGTGTCACACCGCATCCACTTGGTCACTGACCCCTCAACTGCGATACGCGACCTTGAACGACGAAAATCAATAGCGCACACAGCCACAAGTGCACTATTATGAGCCTGATCAGCTGATCTCTTGTTAAAGAGTTCAATGCACTTTTTATTGTTCTCCACGCGTGTACCCATAAAAATGCATCAGTATAAAAAGCGGCCATAGAGAAAAAATCCAACCCTTTCGCTGCATCGCGTGGCAGGTACCCCTCGCAACCCTTTAAAAACGCTCACAAAAAACACCCGGGGAGGCGAAAGGGTGAAAAGGGTTGATATAACGCATGCGTCCCGGAGGATCACTGCCCTTGTAGCCAGTTTTTTACAATGGGTTTTTAAAATCGATCGCTTTATAATTATTCCGAACTAAACGAATAATAAGCATTCTTATGACAAGATTATTGATTTTGTTGGTTGAATGCGTTTTAAAAACTGGTTAAAAGTTTATACAGTTTTAAGTAGCTGTTTGCAAATATGATTAGCTGAAACTTCTAGTTAATAATTACAGACAGTTAATATCATGTAGGTACTTACAACAATTTAACAGGTATAGTGATGTACAGTACAGGTATGTGAGAATCGCATGTTTAAAAGAATCGTGCGATATTAAAGTTACTACGGTAGAATAAATCAAAGCAAACGTCCAAACACTCCTAAACACTGAAACAGCAATAAGAAGCTTGTAAAACAACAGATTTGAATACCTTCCTAGTATTCGGACAATTAAGTGTAAGTAGTAAAAAAACGATTCTTTCCCTTGTTGTTCTCGAATAAAACGCGGATACCAGACATCATTAATATTCATTTATATGAAAATCGCTATAAAAGGCAACAAGAAATGGGGCGCACCTTCTCAAGTAATTTCTCGGGGCTATAATAAGGACAAATTTAACATTAACGACAAACGCACGTAATTCGATAATAACACAAACAGTTGTAGCAAAAACACGAACAAAGCTACCAAACAGTGGAGTGAAACTATAATTAAGAAAGATAAATATCGTTTATTACTGTTAGGAAAGTCGATTAGAAAAAACTACCCCTTTCACCCCACAATTTGTAACCCGTGCAGTGGGCGCCGCGCACGCAGCGCCCTGCAGGCACCCACGCGGGCTCGCCGGCACGGAATGTGCTCTCGCGCTTTTTTTGTATTGACGCCGATTTTAAGGTTTATTTTATAACAAATGTGCTTAACTGCTATAGTTGTTAATTGTAATGTATACTAAAAGTGTTGTAGACCGGTAACTTTTGTAACTCGCTGTTCTGTTTTATACATATAGGTATACATGAAGTTTTGTAAACTATTCATACTGCGAGAGTTTGATTGTTTGGCTTGAAGTAGGTACACGTACATTACAGTACGTAATTTGTCCTATCATTGTCGTAGTCCGTTTAAATGTTTTAATTTTTATTAATTAATATTATATCAGAATAAAGCTGCTGAAGCTTTTCCTTCGAATTTCCCGACGGTAAATTTATTAACAAATAAATTGCTATCTCTCTAACAAAAATATCTGACCAAACTGAACACGAACCCAAAAAAACAAACACCCAGTTAGCTTAACTTAAAAAAACACAACACAAATTTTGTTTGCTGTTTATAAAAGCTCTCTCCATGCTCGGAGTCAAGTCAAGAAAAAAATGTTACAGTTACATAACGCTTTTCCATAATAATAGAATCATTATCGAAAACAGAAGAGCGGGCAGCTGATTTATTGGACGATAATGGGCTCTGTCATAAATAGCTTTTTTAATGAATGTTTTTTAGAGCATGCGTGTACACCGGGCTTCGAGCTTTTTATTAATGCACTGTTTCGAATTATGTATGCATATCCCTTTTTCTGGCTTGATACTATACAAAAAAACGAACGCATAAAAACAGCCAGTCAGCTTTTGTCGCGTGGGGAGAGCCAGTGATTAGATTAAAGGTAAGCTGCAAAGGGAATTTATTATTAAAGCTATGTAAGTTTCGAGCCAAAAATACGAGTACAACTTGTTTTTAATACCAATTTATGCCTTGAAAAATCGGAAACTCACGTGACATTTTAACATCAGTCTCAGAAATTATGAAATATATTTTTATAAACTTAGCTAAGAAAAAATAAATTTTAATTAGCTTTCGATTATTTAACCCCGTATTAGTTCTGGTTGGATAGCTACGTCGCTAACAACATAGGATGACAACGACACTCCTTTGTTACCTGAATTGTATCAATCGGTTGATAGTGAAATAAAACGGAGACATTCGTGACTTTATATGGAGATTAACTGGAAAACTGTTTTTAATACTCGTACCGCGTCTGTGGTCGGTGAGAACGAGCCATTAGAGACAGATATTGTTAGTGATGTGTGCTACCCGACATTTGACAATAACGCAGTGAATGTGATTGCGAAAACGTGGGTAGTGGTGAATCGCTGTCAGTTGTGTCAAGCAGTCGCGCTGAAAGAGCGGCTGGGCTTGTGCGCGTTTGCTCCCGATGATGGGTCAAGAATTGGCCCGAAACGTTTCGAGTAAATCTCGATATACAGGGTGGAAAGTTTCAATGGGCCCTGGAGGGGAACTACAATTTTGCTTTTCTCAACCGGGAATCGAACCAACTAAAAATTAAAAAAAAAAATTGCTGGTTTACTATACAAATCGGTAGGACTATTGTTTAGGATAAAATTTGTCTAAAAAACATTTGATCTTACACTTAGATAAGTACGAGATATCCATGAAATTTAATATTTATTACATGTTTTCTTAACAATGCCTAGTACTGCAGCGCTATTGTCTAACGCACCAAAATCTAAATCGTGTTTAATTTGACAGTTGATTTCATAAATCGCTTCAAAACTTGTACATTTCTAAGCGAACTGACACTAAAACTGTTGACCCTAAAAATGAAGGAATGTTTCCTTTCAGCAAAATGAGCTAACTAAAAGATTTAGAGTAGTTCCCCTCCAGGGCCCATTGAAACTTTCCACCCTGTAGATACGTGAGTGTAACCGTTTGTTTTTACTATGAGTAAGTCTCACAGTAGTTTTATGTATAAAATCGGTTAATAATTTATAAAGATACGCGAAGACTGTATAAGATTAAAAATGTAAGGTAATTATGGTCCAAACCTAAAATTTTTATTTTATTTTTGTTTTATTTTTATTCAATCAATTACATAGCTTTACAGTCTAAACTAAAGCACTATGAATTAGAGACAGACACAACAATGTAACAGAAAATGCCAATTAAAAAAAAACAATATTAGAGAAACAAAAAAAGAAGAAAAAAAAACAATAGTAAAATAATACAAAAATCTATGATGGTACAGACGAAGCTCGCATATCCATCTTCTAGACATCAGTCTCCGAATTACTTTTTGTAAGCAATCTCATGACATGGACACCCAACCTTAGATCCTTAATTACCTACATTGAAACTTAGGTGATAAATGTCGCAGTTAAAAGTAGTTTTTAATAGAAAACTCCACGTCATTTAGGAAATAGATGTGAGCAATCGTGTATACAACGCGTAGGTATTGCAGTGTCCTCTGGTGAGCTAACGCCATAATTGGTGAAATAAATATATATATAATATTCATCTGAGAACCACGGCAGAATCACCAACCCTGTATAATAAGCCGTTTCTAGATATATCGGTCAAAGTGTTTAGGAGACCAATGAGGACAAACAGCCCATTAACCCTAACGAAACACTTTTCTCTTTATTTAAGTGGAAAAAAAATCTACATTATTAGTTAAAACGATATTTAAACAGTATTTTTTCTTACTAAAGTTTTCTGGAGTAAGTATAGATAATTTCATGTTTTTAATTAAACTTTATGAGCCCACGTCAGGTTATTAAAAGTTGTCATTACACACGGCAGTCGAGCACACTCTACTAAATTATCTACTCAATAAGAATTGTTATAGTATATTTCTTCATATTCTTAGAAAGTATCCAATTGTGTATGCGACTTTTATTTTTTGTTAGAGCATAGCTTAATTCTTTATTTCATTAAATCTAACACAAAAAGCAATAACTCAAACCCAGAATACGAATTATGCCAATACGCGGATAATAGGATTCTCTCCGGTGCATTGAAAACCAACAAACACAAAACTAACATCGAATCCAACCTAATTCACGTCACCTACATATGTGGCGACCTTGACAAATGCACGCGGCTGGAATCGCGAATACGGAACCCGCTGTGATTTATAGTTTGCGACGCGAGTAGTGGCTGCGCCCGCGAGCAGTGCGGCTCCCAGCGCTGCAGCGTGGATGCAGCGGGGTACAGTATTCCCGAACACTCTCGCTCTCCTTTAGCGTATCATCATTCCGCTCAACGCCGGCCCGAAATGAGTTAAAAATTCACAAATTCCCCGTTGAAAAAAAGAGTTAATATTGATCGTAGATTTCTCGTCGTGGGGTGCACCGGCCGGCTGAGTCACCCCACGGTTTTTTTACTCACCCTAAGTTATATTTTTTGTAGAGCCCCCCTCTCCCCCCCGACCCGCTTTAAAGGATGAGTAGTCTCTATGGAAACGGCTCGATCTAATTTATAGGCGGGAGAAAGTACGGATTGCTTAATTAAGAATTTAAAATGGGTCCGCTGAGTAATTAATTACAATTTTTCAGCTCGCGAAATTTTAACTTGCTCGAGATGAAAAGATTCCTTAATTTACCTGAAAACGTTTCTTCATACCTGAGCGCGTCAATTAAAATTTTATTAACATTTTTGTAACTGTGAAACAAAAGGTAGAAGTTTTCTTTTAGCTTCTTTTATCGACTATATCTATAGCTACCTACTTGAATGGTACGTGTAAGAAATTTTAATTGTCGTTCTTCGGCGTACGTCGAGCGTCGCGTATCGCGTATGAGGGATGGCTTATGAATACGCAAGGGTTGTTTAGCCGCGGGAGCGAGGGCACGCGCGGGTTAAAAACTGTGGGTCGCGGCCGGCGGCAGTTGGCGCTTTTTTGTGGTGCGGGGCGCGCGTCCGGCGCCCGCGCACGCAAGCTGCTGGGTGAGTCCACTTTCTTTAAATTAATTGACCCAATTGTGAGGAGTCGTTACGCTTCTGTAACGCTACGTAGTAAATCAACAATTTACATTGTACCTGTTTACTTGACAATGGGGCAACTCCCGCTATAATGATATCAAAAGTTCGGAGTTCAAATCACGATAAAAGTAGATTTTTAAATGTGTAAAAATAGTTTTAACCACATAATACATGTACCTAATGAAATAACATCTCTCTATCTCCCAAAGGTTGGCTGTAAAATATCCACTTTTGTACTTCAACAACTTGTTTGTGATCGTGTTTTTTGTACCATAGTGTTTGCTTACTTGTACCAATTGATTCCTGACCCACCATATAAACCCACAGAGGACCGAACCTATAGAGTACTAATGTCATTGAATTTGTTCGAAGACGATTCAGCCAGAGCATGGCGGCGTTCGCTGTGCTCTTATTGGCCGGCTCAAGATCGCGCGTAACGCAGTAGCTTTTTCCTCTATGGTTATTGGCTCTTTACAGTTTCTGTGACAGTTTGTAAGTTGAAATAAACTGACGGTTTGCGGAACTGGGTGGCCATCATTGTTTCTCTAGTTGGTCTGTCCTCTATGTTAACCCTATCTACATTAAATGTCATAGTGACATTCCAATTGCTTGACAAAAAAAACCATTATTAGGTACGTTATTTTAATGTCAAATAGGGTCTACGGTAGGTTAAACATCAAATGGTTCATAGTACTAAGTCTGTAAAATAAAATATGTAAATTCAATGTTTCATCCATGGTAGTAAGACTAGGTGAATAATGAGGAAATGACCTCCCGCGTCAATTATTATTCAAAACTACATAGACCTGGTTCTAGTAAAAAAAAGTACGTCTGAAATCAACAGTCATTTGATTTCGATTTTAGTCTCGGTTAGTTCGAAACCAACCGTCCAACCACTGCAGAAGAAACATTTCATCAGGACCTCCTACGTTGACCAATTGATGATAATGACGATCGGTTGACGTAGAAAGCCCATTTTGGCTTATTCATAATAACAACATGCCATTAGCTAGCCCACAAGCCTTTTCTCATAATGAAAGTAAATAACTACTGCATCGTCCCTGAGGGAGCCCAGATTAGGGATTTCATACCCATCGGTGGATAGTTTACTGCGTATGCTATGTTCCCTCGTTATACTAACC
The DNA here is from genome assembly GCA_005406045.1 of Adoxophyes honmai. Lineage (NCBI taxonomy): Eukaryota > Metazoa > Arthropoda > Insecta > Lepidoptera > Tortricidae > Adoxophyes > Adoxophyes honmai. The sequence continues at coordinate 169,204 of BHDV01063339.1, forward strand.
CAAATTCAAAATTTTACTATCGTCGGTACGCATTGAGTTAATGTTGATAACTTGGTAAATACTAGTTTTTTAAGGCCACATTTTAAGAAACGCAGTCATATTTTAAGTACATTAAATTAAAAAACACTAGAGTATTTTAAGTCGTGACTTGATTCCTTTATTGAGCCTTATCGAGTCTATTACTTACAACTCGATCTTTAGAAAAGACTCAAGTCATCTTTATTACAAACACAATTTAAGACTAAGGAAATATGAATTTAAGCTGTTTGGAAGACCTTGAGTTCCAATAATCATAACTTGTTCGTTCAAAAAGCCTTAAAGTGTGGGCAGAACATTTTGTGTGTTTTCAGAGGACTCTGAGCTCATAAAGAGAATTCGAGTTTCTACAGAAGATTCGAGCTCTAAGAGAACTTGAGTCAAGTCGTCGACACGTGAAAATAACACAAGCTTCTCTTCTATGAAATTACTAGAGCCGAAAAAAACTAAAATTCTTAAAAGTGCAGACTCAAACGACTCGAGCCTTTATTAAACTAATACTTATATCAAACGATTTCATAAATTTCTAAAACTTAACAAAGTCGAGGTGTGCGTTGGATGATTCGGTTACCTTCGCCCTCATTTTCATACTAACGTAGATTCATAAACATCGTTTTCCGCAATCCTTCCTAATACCCACCGAGATTTATGACCCTACTAAAGCCAGCACAAAAGGTATCGATCTATTACATTTGCTGATCATAATAATTAGATCTTGTGGGTTAGGCGAAAAAAAACAATGGCGACAATGCTGCCTAATGAGCCATAAAGAAGAAAACGATACGTAGAGCAAGGCTAGACAAAAGAGGGCGCGGGGAGGGGGCGGCGAGGAAATGGTGGGAGCTAAATTAATTTGCGCGCTCCCGCCAAACAAAGGCACGCTAATGGAACGCGGCGAATGGAAAAAATGCCACCGTCCGCTCTCCGGCGACTTATTTTTTGTAAACACAACCTTTGACTTTCGCAAATGAATAACATTACACCCGTCGAAGTTAGCCGGCCCTGCTTTGTCCCGATTTAATGAGGAAGAACAGAATGCGATACTCGCGCAAATTCACTAATTGTTCACTCAAAACAAACTTCGTTTCTGATTTAATTACTCCGAATGGAACCTTCTGTTATGAGGAAATTTAATTTTGTTATTTGCTTTACCAAAAGGAAATGTGAGATTTGGACGCGGCACTGAAAACAAACAAATGTTCGAGGAAATATCGAGTTGCTGTTTAATTAAACGAGATCGCATTATCGTATCTAATGATTAATTTTCGTGAAGGACTTCGTAGGACGTCGAAGTGGGTCTCGGAGGGGGAGGCGTTCTCGGCGCTATAAAACAATTGCTGTCAGTTAACAACATGAATACTTACAATATTTTTTTATTGGCGACCTTTTCTTATAAATGCAGTACTTATAAATGCACGTTTTTGATCACTATAACATTGCTTTAGAACAATTATTTTACAAATGCGGAGATGTCGGCGGCCGGCGTGTCGTAGCGCACCCGTAGCAAGCTACGCGCTACGCTGCTACGCTGATTGCAGTCATTCATGCGTTGCTTGTAACCATTAAGATTAACATACATATTTGTAAATATAGGTATGTATTTTATGTACCTAAGTTATGTAATTAATTAATTATGTTAGTCACTAACTTGAACTCGCGGCGTCATTCGGACTGAATGTTTTTAGTAGGTATATTTTTTTTACCATTCTCATTACGTAAAAAGGGTGAAAGGATTATCCAAATAGGTGGAAACGGTTAGAAGTGACGCGTCGTCATATGTTTTACAATTGAATTAAAATTTTGGCATGTTTTAAAACATTAGAATGTACCCAGGTAGGTTTTCTAACTACGGCCAAATGCTGAAATGCTGACAAAGCAGGCATAAGCTAATTGACCGGAAAGGTGGTGAGCAATGGCATCGATTGTCGCCGGGTAAGTGGCGATTACCGCGCATTGTGGAAGCACCACACGCGGAAACAATGCGCGCGCGCGAGATGTAATTTATACGCCAGCCATTATGCCGGCGCGATTTATGCGCGCCCAATTAAAAGTTCCGAGCGCTGAAGACGCGAAATTAGTGGAAGTCGCTCACATTTATCAAGACATCAACGCTGCCTCGCGCCGCGCGAAACTTCCAAAATTTAAATTAGAGACGATTTTTACAGCTGCCTCCCGAGGGGGGAGGGGGGCGCTACCCTTTCCTTATAACGAGGAAGGCCTCATGCATTTTTATGTGCTTCTTTTTTCGCCGGCGTTTTAAACAAGGGGGTGAGCGTGGGGTGCGCCGGGGGTGAACTTTTTTATTCGCGTCTTGATAAGTTAGGGTTGAAATTAGACGTTCGAGTTTCGCCCGCGGAATTCTTAATGACGAAAATTAATAAGTTTTCTTTGGAGGGTCCTTTAACAGCGGCGTTCGGCGCATATATTTTATTTGGTAGGCACGTCTACCTTGGAACGTATTCAGCATTTCAAATAATTTTACATACTTAAATAATTCTTTGATTTGCCTTAGAAAAGGACATGTTTACCTACTTGGTGCAATTTGGTAAGGGAAACGAAATTCAAACGGAATGTTTTAAAAATTGGTTGTGATCGCGTTAAATTATCGTTTCAATTGCCAAGTGGCAAGTACCTAATCAGCATAGTCTAATCTAAGGACAGTAAAAAAAGGTGTTACATTTTTTGACATCACTGCAGTTTGTGGTTTCGTGAAAGGTAAAAAAACTTGTAAAGATTCACTTGTGTTGGATTATGTTGAAACTAGTATCCACAAAACTACAGATACTTAATTAGCCCCGCATAGATAAGGCATATGACTGTAGCGAAATTATTTAATGGGGCACAGAATACAAAAGAAAAATGGGTATCGACCGACTTTTTTTTTCAACTAATGTTAGTTATTTACTTTTTATTAACATAACCTTAGTTGAAGCATGCACCTATCGGCTGAATAGTGAATTTGTAAATCATAACGTTAACTTTATTTCAGAAAAATAATTTAAGCAGTTACGACTTGAACTCGAGTAGCGAGTCCAGATTTACGATGCTGCTAACAATGTTCAGTTCACCTCAACGGTGCTAGAAATATTTGTACTATTTACCGCAATTCAATAAGTATAAGTAACTAAATAAGGTCGCATTCCTTTGGCATATATCTCAAGTAAAGAAAGCAAAACTTATACATAAGTACTAAGAATACGTAATTACTTTTAAGACTAATTTGATACAAAAACCAAAATCCACTTCGTCCGAAAAGCGTTCAATCCTAGAAAGAGGATTCGAGACAGGCACAGATGATACGCGTCACAAAACATAAGTAAACACTTGATACGTACTACATCAATATTATTCAGTGAACCACACCGAGCACGTCAGACGATGCTCTCAAATACTTAGTAAATCACCGGTTTAATTGATGCGTGTAGTAACAGGTTCGGACGGGAGGAGGATAGGTGGCGCGTCGCACATGGAGACACTTGTTGATCACATGCGGGCATGCGCCGCGCCACGCGTGCTGCCGCCGAGCCCGGGGCGGCTTACCGCCGACTACGCTGAAACGGTCAATGGAAACCATATGCATAATAACATGTTATTACGAAACACGTCAAAGAAATTTGAGTAAGCAGGTATAAGTATATTCTGGCTATCGCGATCAACCCAAACAAAAACCTTTGCTTACTTACCATAATGAAAATCCCAAATTATGATTCATGAAAAGACATTAACGAGCTTTTTCCTAAATGACGACCTTAACTCTAAATGAATGACTAGTAATATTTCGTCAAAGTTATAAATTGGACGTCCGAGTCAATGGGAGCGCGGAAGTCGGAATTCCGTAATTACGGATAGGAATAAAAGGCAGTCGTTAGCCTAATCAATCGCGGCCGAGGCGCGGAGGCCTCTCGGATTATAAATTTATAATTTGCACTAATAAGGTCATTAACAAGGCACATTAAAACAAAGCAAACAGCGGCGGGGCCGCGGACGCGGCGGGCGCCATCCTTCCTCGAATCCGTGTCATTAATTTACGTAATGCGTAGGTACGCGCTATCCCCAAATATTTAAGAAGCCTCCTCCGGGAGCGCCCGCTCCTCCACTATCCCGTCCCCGCCGCCCACCGCCCCCCGCCTGCTGAGAATTATGGCGGCCGCCTTGTAATTATATTTTTTAATTTATCTTCCTTAGCGAATACAATGGAGGCGCCACCCCGCCACCGGAGCGCTTCCTTCTCATGCTGAATATTGTATCAGGCCGCTGAAAAAAGGAAAGAACGCTTTAATTACAAGCGAGAGCGCGGCTAGCATTACGCGCTAAATATTTGATGTTGTCTCTTTCTTGTCCTCCCCGTGTCGCTCGCCGCGCATCCGCCGCGGCCTCGCGTCAATAATTAAAGCACCTATTAACTCATTCCTCGGCTGACCCTCGCTGCAAACCAACAAACCACATACAATATGTCACAAGCAAACAAACCTCTTCGAATTAGTCATGAAATGCATTAATGGCGCTCGAAGATGACTGATGATGAGATAACCTGAGGCGCCAATAGAGTTACATAAACAGCCTGGGGCGAGCAATATGACTCGTAATATCCGATACGGTTAAAGGTGGGTAAGTGGGATTTGTTGATTTTACGCAACTGCGGGAACAAACCTGTAAATTGTCGATGCCTTTGAGCCTCTATTGTTTGTCATACATATCGACTGTCATAATTAGACCCCGCTATCGGAGGTGCAAAACGGTAGCTGTCAAATTCTTAGGGACGGGGTAATCAAATCATATTTTGTGATGTCGATATCGATACTCGAATTTTCAATACATTTTTTTATGTACAAGTACCGTTTATTTGTATACAACTTGATGTTTTCTGGTATCTATGATAATCATTGGCAATAAAAATATAAAACGTTATTAGTACAACAAAAAATCTTACTTTTCTTATGTTTCAAGTTTCAGGATAGTGAATGAACGCTCTTGAAATAAAACTTTTCAGTGCAGGTTAATACTGGCCACTTAGTCTTATACTGATAATAATTTATTTTTACGTCAATAGATAGTCCATGTCATCTTACAACATGTAGCTGTGTTTACGAGTATTCGTCTTATAATATTTTATACAATAGAAATTAAATATCATTAGACTGTCATTATAATTACTTATCG
>BHDV01063339.1:177285-199570 GCA_005406045.1 Adoxophyes honmai
GTTTGCCATAATAAAGCATTTATAAGAAAAAAAAGCTAACAACAAAGCCATTATAAGGGGCCTATAAGTTTGTTGGCCTTATAATCTGTGCCCAAACGCACCCTTATTAGCGATAATATGGCTCTTTTTAAACTGATATGAAACACGGGTCTCAACGCGATATGATAGGACAGTTCTCCGAGACCACGGCCGGTGCAACCCGTGTCGAAACGTCGGAGTAATAAAGGTAAATAATCATATCGCGTTGAGACCCGTGTTTCATATCAGTTTAAAATGTGTACAAAGCGCGAGAGTTTAAAATATTATAATATGGCTCTTATAAGACTATTATTTTTGGCAATATTAGCCACTACAAGTGTAATTTTTGTTAGTTGGGGATACCGGATAAGTTTAAGTGCCCATTATTATGGGACGAGAAGTTTAAAAAGAGGACATTTAATTTTGATGACGTTTATTGGATGTTTAACCCACCTATCTTCATTAGCCAATCTTGTAGAACATGTGGGAAAGACTCCAATAGAGAAATCTCTCTCCAGGCAGACGTTATGCTTGGGGATCGTCTCCAGAGAGAAAGTTGGAAGTTTTATTTAGCAACCGATCTTCGAAACTTCTTTAGAGCCATGTAGATTTTTTTTGATAGATGATAAGCATACCCCGTTATCAGTGTTGCAGATTCATTGAAACTAAGCCATAGGGTTGTCGCACAACGTTTATTTCACTGTCATGTCACTACATGTGACATATTGGAAGGTACATAAAAATGTTAATGTTAGAATATTGTTTTTACATGCAAACTATCCAATTTATATTATATTTTTAGTTGTCTGAATAAATTATTAATTTTTTTTCTAGGTTACTTGGCGTTACATTTTGTCGCCTATTACTGTATAAAATCCATTTTAAATATGATCTCGACCGCTCCACTTCTAAATAAATCAAAATTGACAAATAAATGACGTAACCACCTATTATGAAGTTTAAAAAAAATTGACAATTACGGGCTGAAAAGAGGTTTTGTTTTCTTTTAAATCTTAAAATTTATGAATAAAAAGGTGAATAAAAATTATGTTTATTTAAAAGTAGGCACATATTAAAAAATAGATGTGCATTGCCATCCCTGGCTTTTTCAATGGATTTGCAACATTGATAACGGGGTATGATGATAAGCAGGTCACATTTGTCGAAGAAGTTGTACTACTCGACGATAGGTGGCGTTAGGATCGCTACAAGTCTTTATATACACACTCTACATCATACATTAATAAACAACAAGTGTACAAACATTCAAAACTGAAATGTCATCTATCTTCTTGTTTCGTTTTTAACTGCTTACTTACGTAGGCATTATTCTCGCTGTCTTCCATGTTAAAACTACCAATACAGATACAACAAATAAGGGCACCTATTGTCACAGTTTAATCGATACTTACCTACATAATTATTACGAATTCTTTTGATATTAGGTATGATGCTAGCTCCTTAGATAGACTTTGATAAGTTACGCCTAAATAAATACGCGATGCACACATTATGTCATGCGCTTTGTTCTACTTAGCGTTGTTTCCTGGAATCCACCGTAGGGTCCCATATGGCACTTGCAGCAATTATTATTTCAGAAAAAGATATTCAAGCAGAAAGGGCGCGCTCGAGTTGATTTATCGCTGAACAACAATCGCAAATTAAGGCGGATTCCGTCGCGCGGACACCCGTAGCTGCAGTACTTAGCGCGGAGACAAAGTATAAAGTAGCGCCCCCATCCACCCACTGAAAAACGTCTCTAATATTCTTTTAGAAACGGTGGCATTTACGGGCTATATTTTATCCCGAATTTGCATACGCTCCTTTTTTTCGTACCCGTCCTCTATTTTATCGGGGTGAGCATTTTTTTCGTCCGGGGGTTAAGATACAAAAGGGTAAAGCGCGGGAGCTGCTCCGATAATTAAATTGCACCGCGAGTGCGCGCGGGCGGCCGGCGGAGCCCGCGCTCCTCCCGAGCCGTGATTGCGTCGCGGCCGTTTATTACCGGTTCACGATACATTAAATTTGACAATTAAAGCTTAATTTCCTCGTTACTCCGCGCGTTTGCTTTATCGCTTGCATCTGATTTCAGCGATCGCTGTGTGTTCTCTTCGAAATCAGTTATTTACAGCCTTCGTTCCTACCTAACCGTTTCTGGTTTATTGCATTTTTAAACAAATTAATTTATTGGGGTTGAAGTTGTATGCACCCCTTGGAGTGTTTGTCGATGGGGATAGAGTAGAGATTTAAAAGAAAACTTAATTTGCAAGTTCTTTCTTGGAATAACTGATAAGTCATCTATTACTTTTTGATTCAACAAGAGCCTTAAATTACTATCACATGTAGGTACCTACCTTGAATTTTTAGAAATGCAAACACAGTGGTATTTAGAAATGTTACTTTTGTGAAATCCTGGTTACAGCAAGAAAAGGAAAATAATCGTTGGAAATTTTAATTTTAGAGTTATTAGGTAAGTAGGTACTAATTAAATACAGGGAACCTGAACTAAATCCGTAAAATAGGTTACAGTTTGCAGTAAGTTATAGTTAATTAACACATACATACACAACACATACATATCCTCACGCCTGTTTTCCCAAGAGGGGTAGGCAGAGCACATGAATTCAAAATTCCAGTGCCAAGTTTGGCGATTTCAGGATAACCAGACGGTTAAACGTAATATTGCAGTAACAGGTTGCTAGCCCATCGCCCACAATACACTAACCCTTTCTCAGAGTCGACTCTTACGACACCCACGGGAAGGGGGGGGTTAATTAACTACCTACAGTAAATAACTCTAGGCACATATCGACGCTTATAAGGCGACGTGAGTAAAGCGACATTTTATTTAGGAAAGTAAGATGTATGTATCATCTCCACCATGTAATTAAATCAAAACCTTAAAAGAAAGGTTATTCCAGTTTACGCCCTTCAAGTGTCGATATAATAGATTAGCATTTTTGTAATTGTATATAATTTGATCAGCTGGTGGTATTATTATTGACAGAGCAAAATTTACAGAAAAAAAACAATTTAATTTCTTAATCGCATTTTAAGAATTTGTATTTCGTTCGATATGTCACCATGTTTATATGTATGTACGCGGGACTTAATCACGATTTTATTTACCTTCTCGACGTTTCGGCCGCGTTACAGTGACCGTGGTCACCAGTTGACTGAAGCAGTGCACGACGTTTGTTTCGCAGCCCGGGTTCTTCGAACTACCCGCACCTGATTTTCATCAGTAACGGCTCCCCGAACTACCCGCGTTTCATCAATATTGTCAACCGTCACCCTATTACACCGACACACAACACTAACAATGTCAGACGCTCGCTCCGAATGTTCGTCTCTAGGCTGACACTTATTAATAACCGGATTCCATGAAGTCGAAAGCTTAAATCCATCACCTCGGTTAAAAAAATTATGCTTTTTAATTTCAACCGCTTCACGCACTATTCGCGAGTAATAATGTCGTTCTGTAGACAGGATTTTGGGATTATGAAGCTCGATCCAATGGTTTGGTCCTGACTCCAACAAATGTTCAGCTATGGCAGATTTGTTTATTTGGCGATTTTTAACAGCAGTAATATGTTCCTTGACTCTTTCAGCTATAGTCCGTTTCGTCTGTCCAATATAGGAACTACCACAACGGCAATCAACCTTATAAACACCTGGTGGAAACGTCGAGAAGGTAAATAAAATCGTGATTAAGTCCCGCGTACATACATATAAATATGAGTGAGAATCGCGAAAGTTTAAAACATTAAATGTCACCATGTATTTTCAAAGCTAAGCCAAACGGCAAGAAAGGATTTAAATGCAAGTACATACCTACCAGCTGATACTGATACCTGAAGCTTGCCACCAACACCTGAAATGATGACCACGACCGCTCTGTCAAGAGCGACACCGACAAGGAAGAAGACCTACCAGCAGGAATCACAAACATCGCATTAGTAATAAAGCAATACATACGTCACATGCGTCTTCCCCGGCATATCTGAGCTACGAAGAAAAGCTCCGAATAGACCCAATTAAATGCAGGATGAATTATTTGTAGCTAGTGAGAAATATTAATGAAATATCATTAGGGCCTTTCGTAAAATGTTATTTAATTACCAAGTTCCCAACTTGGAGGATTTAATATTTCCTGGCAGTTGCGATGATAATTTAACTAACAAATTAGGAGAAATCTTACCCTGCTCTAAGTCAAATTACCATAATTGCTAATCAAATGTTGTAGGAGTAGGCGCGTCGTTGCTTCGCTCTAATTACAAATTCTAATTCCCTCTCTTGTTTCACGGGCCTTTTGAATTCGTAAATTATTGCCCTTGCTTCAGGCTATCAAATGAATTATATTACATAATCTACTCTTGCTTCAATTTGACTTTGAAGGCAGGCACTTATTAAGAATTAATAGAAGCGCTCTACGTGGACACTCGGCAGAGCCTCGCCGGCAAGTAGCTTTATTCTAAGAGAAATAATAATATCGTAGTTAGGAAAATCTCCAGCATTTACTCGACGCCTATTTATTTACGTCGACGATAAGACGAGTGAAGTACCTCACTTAAATAGACTCAAAGAAATGAAAAACATCCACCCGAGACGAGCTTTAGATATAGACGACGCTGTTAATTTGTTTGAAGTCCTACAAAGACGATTTCCTCGAAGGAAATATTTCATCAAAAACTTAATAATATTAAAACATTTTCAGTATTCGAGAGCGACGTAGCGCGCGATTTTAATTCTCTCACAAGTCTACTTACGAATAACACCGGCTCCAATTAAAAGCGCGCGACAGCTTTGAAAAGCGGAATGAAGGAAAGTATAAGTAGGTGGGGAAATGTGCTCGTGTTTACGGAAACCTCCTCCGGCAAAATATTATCGCGAGACGCGCGCGATCAAATATTCAGGCGGCGCGCGGCGCGCGGTGCGCGGGACGCCGCCAACCCTCTCTAACTTTCAAGCCCTTCCCTTTGCACGCCCTACACTAATTACGTTTAGAGTTCTTAAGCGAAATTACTTAGGCCCCTTGCCACCCGCGCCTCGCCCCCCTTCCGGAAATGAGGCGCGCTGGAAAACAAGAAAGAGGAAAGCGTTATATAAGAACACCGCTGTCTTTCTGCTCGTCCTAAATCTGGACAATCTGAAAGATGTTGATGTAATGATTTTTTCTTCATTTTCGCGAGTTCTCTGTTCATGAGCGGTTGCTAAGTGAAAAGCAATTAAAGCACGGGCGAGTGATCTCCGCCCCGCCCGCCGGGGCCGGCCCGCGCTCCCGCTTGCCCGGCTCAAAAGGAAAATTATTATAAACACGATTTTAGTGCATTATAATGATGATAAATGACACTTTTCTTAGTTCTAAGCTACCTACTTACTTATTTTTTAATCTTTGACATGCAGTAGATACCTTCGAAGTTACGAAGATAGGAGTTAGTGAGATAAAGCGACAGACTGTGATTTAACTTTCCACATCATTCGCAATCTATAAGGTTCGCATTCTCGGAGTAAATAAATCGCGAAACTAAGCTAAGCCATAGAATAATAATTGCGGCGAAAATATTATCATTTGAATATTCGTGGTTGATAAAGCCAGCGACGCGCCGTCAGCGGCAGCGGCGGCTAAATTAAACGAATTCACGACGGCCCGAGACCGCGTTTCCGCACCTTTTATGTGCCAGCGCACAGTTTAATTTCCTAATTTTCAAATGTTCTTCAGAAACAAGACAGTGTTGGGGACTTTGATCATCCAATCGGAAGCTACCGTCAACGCAAACATTCAAGTGAGCGCGCCGTTGGACTCAGTACTTATACGCCAAATCTCTTTACAACCTACTTTATTTTCCTTGCGTCTTAATTTACTTCAAAATTGTAAACAGATTTTTATACAGCGTGTCTCTGACTTAGGGGCTTTAATTGTAAAGTTGGATTCTACTCACTTAACTGATCTAATTTTGTTTTAACACATTAAAAAAAAACAATAATTTAGGTACTTAATTAGACCTCAAAGTTTAATCGTTAAGTCAATGTATCAGAACTGGCGATAATATCGTTATCTCGTGGTACAAGGGTAGCATTAGGTCCCTTGGTACAGGGGCTTTACAACCATATTTTTTTTCTAATCCGTTTACAAATTTTCTCTTTTAGTGTGCTCTAAATAGGTTTATCTTAGTATTTCGCTTAAAAAAACATAAATTTGACAATCTCAAATTTTCATTGACATCTTCTTGTCAAATAATTTTTATTCAGTAAATACAAAATGCCGAATCAACTGTTTACGTCGGCAGAATTAACTGATATGGTGTTACTGTACAGAGAAACACAAGGAAATGGAGCCCGAGTACTCAGACTTTACCGAGAACGGTTACCCAATCGTCGATATCCACACGCAAGTACAAGGGCTGCAGCTAGAATTTTTGGAGTCCACCACTCGGCACATTGAACTCTGATAAATGAACACGTTGTAAATTACTTAAATGGGTTGCCTGATGGCCATGCTGATTTGGTATCAACGTGCAACTGGTGCACCACCGCATTCCGTGGCCTTCCGTATCAGATTAAACGAAATCTTAAAATCGCTGGATTGGAAGTCATGGTCCTCATCAATGGCAGCCAAGATCACCCGATTTGACGCCCCTAGACTTTTATTTATGGGGAGCCAGTAAAGATGATGTGTATGCGACGGAGTCTGATACGATTGAAGTAGGTAATAAGAGAAAAGATCATTGCCAGTTTTCGTAAGATTCGTTTGGCGAATAGTTTACCATCTGTTCATCGATCAATCTTAAGAAGATATCTAACTAGCATGAGACGAAAGGGTAGGCATATTGAAACAAGATGGAACCGAAGTTCGAGAGTGATTATTAATTCTGGTAATTTCCTAGAAGCTGTTCGATTTCAATGTTAGTTTTTGTTGCGATTATTAAATTATTCTCCTACACAAAAACCTTTCATTTTACTGTTGTTTTCGTCACGATTGCCTTTATTTTAATAATCTTATGCGAGATTTACATTCGCAAGTTACTGCTGCAAGTATTGAAACTCTTACTTAGGTACTTGTAGTTGCGTTTTATTGCTTGCAGCAATAACTAACAGATGTAAACTCGGCATTAGCGAAAGTTGCAAGTAAATTAGTTATTAGTTTATCTTTTATCTCACAATAACGTAAAATCAATCTACGGCCATACTTAGTAGATAATTTGTTATTTTTGTCATTCGCTCAAGACTTTCGACTTGACAACTTGTCATGTCAATATCACAATGTACAACTTCGGTTATAATCGTAGCAAAGCATCGGAAATCACGACTATTTCCTAACTCATTTTACCAATCATAACTTACGTTGCTATGGTTTCTGTGAAAACTGTTTAACAATGTCCGCTAGAAGCGTCACCGTATAGGCGGACCGGTTGTCGTTAAGGCCTACTGTTACATCAACAGTTACTAGGTTACGGTTGCTAGACTTGCAATTGGTTGACGAATACAACCGAACAAGCCGTCCGAACTCGCACGAAGAAATCATCGGGAAAATTCGGAAAATCCCGAGCCGACCGTTATTTTTCGGGGTTTGACGTTACTATGGTCACGATGTAACAAGCACTTCTTGGCCAATAGGTGATCACAATTTCACCGGAAACTATCGTTGTCATGGCTACGCCATAGCGTAAAATCTGCTATTTGACATAGTTAAAATGTGACAATTGGCTAGTTTCCTTCCGAGTCAAATCAGCAGCTTTTTTACATACTTACGTCAAAGTTGATTCAAGTGCTTATCCGTTAATGTTTTGATAATCTGCGAATCGTGTGACATTTGACATGGCGGTTATTACTTTTAATTACGCAGACGTCAGTGGACGCTGTACATTGAAAATTCCATTTACTTTGTATGAAATTATTAAATCTTTAAAAAAAAGTTTTTTTTTAAAGTTGTAGAACAAAAGAAGTTCCGTTTGAGGAGTTAAGTCGATACCTACATTTAAAGCCCCTATGTCAGAGACACCCTGTATACGTCTTAGATTTATTGAGCTGTCACAAAAAGGTACGTGTTTATTAACTTTATAGGGCCGCATGCAGTAATTATAAATGTATATTCATATTCATTCATAATAACACTAGAAAGCCCAAAAAGGTTAGATAGGTACCATGCAATTTTTTGTAACTAGCAGTTAGCAATAATAGTAGCACTATCGTAGTTAATTTGATACCATTTGCATACCGCATAAACTACATTATGGTAGAAAAAACTGTCTAAATACTGGGTGTAGTCAGATGGAAGCGGTTTCTAGAAACTCTGCCGTAAGTAATAATTAAAAAAAAAATAGTTTTGTGTATGATGAATTGATGATAGAGATGGCAATGCCTCGATCGAAGTTAAAGAAAAATTGCCAAATGTCTTGTAGAGAAAAATATTTAGTTTTTAGAGTTTCATACCCTACAAATGGATCCCATCACTAATTACTAAAACTCGTGAGCCGTGGTAGCTGGCTTGTTAGCTTGACATATTTTTACTAAACAATATTTTTTAGCGTTCAACGGGTTCAACGAGCGTTCAGTTTATGTAAACTTCTCTATAACTCTATTTCTTTACGAAGAGAATCCGTATGCACAACAAGTTTTATCTTCGACATTAAAAAACCCCACTAAAACTAAGTGTGTGTGAATGTGAAAGACACAAATAAACGCTTTAGATTTTTAAACCGAGAGTAAATTCTAGCATGCTAAGGCCCCTCGAATACCTGGTCAAAGCAAACGACAGATGCGTGTGAGTAAGGGCTTGATATTTGGCGATAATTCAGATTTACGTGAAAGGGCAACTTTGTTGACTACATGTACATGTAGAAGTCAGAAGAAGGATCGTTTTTTTCGTCTCATTACCTAACTAAGATGCAAATCGTATTATCTACTTACAACATAGACTTATATCGAAATAGATGACTCAAGTGTATGTACAGTCAAGGACTTTAATTCATGAGTCACCATAGAATCTTTTCAAAGCAAAAATCATTACGATTTCCCTTGGTAATTATTGGGATGTCACTATGACGTTTACTGTGGATTGGATCCATGGTGGCTCATGAATTAGTCCTCGACTGTACTTCGCGTGCCAAATGGGAGCCAAAAGCGCTTTGACGCGATTTCATTTATTTTTGTACCACTTAGATTAGGTTTAACTGCCTAGAGACAGGACACAGGACGACTTGAATAAGGTGGCGGTGTCACCTTTGAATCGGTTTCACACGGACTGTCAATTCCCATCACTAAAACGCTTATGTGACGTTACAGTAGGTAGAGAAAAAGTAGCACGCTTCGTTTTCATACAAGTATCTATTTCGATATAAGTCTGTGACTTACAATAATTTTGTTGATTGATATCTTTACCAATCTGGTGACAGGTTTAGAATAACATCTCTCCGTTTCTTTCGTAAGAGGCAACTAACGAAATACATAGGTTAAGGTAGGTATACTTAGGTTCCTTAGGCAACAGGCTAGCAAATTGTCACTATTGTACCATTTTTATCTAAATACCTATCAAAAATCGTTGAGTACCTACTGTATGGGTTTGTCTGCGTTATATTTCGTGTGCTCTACGTATCTACTTCATTATGTAATACTGCCATATTTTTATACATTTGGAATGTAACATCAGACAACGTATCGAAAATATTATATACCACGACCTGAACACGCTGACAATAAGAGAGTTACCTACATATTTCAGCACTTTGACCATGTCGATGCTTTTGTTACTGACTGTACCTACCTAATATCTAAGTACTTTCAAACTGTTTTGGATTCCGTTTACATCGTAGTAGGTATACTGTATCACCTGTACGCATATTAGGGTTTAATTTACTTAATGACTGATCAAAAATTAAAAAAAAGTACTAAAAAACAGCATATTCTCTTCGTTGCTCAACGGCTTAAATTAGGCGCAGGGAAATTACAAAACAAAGGAGGGAAAGTTGCGGCTGTTTAATGAGATTTAAATAATTAATGAGTGTGCAAAATTGGTTTCTTTTTTTCAGCAGCGGTAGCGAGTGCTTCGAGGGTCGCGATGAAAAAACAAGCCATAATTGCGGGCCCCGTCCGAGACATCCTCCGCCCCGAAATACTTATTACCATCGAGGGAGCCCGCTACGACCATAATTTATAAAATGCATCCTATTACGACAGCAATTAAACTTTTTCGACGCTGGAAATTGAGAATATTATTTAATATTTTATCCATACTTACCTACTTAGATGAGTAGACAGATGGTCTCCATATGCCTAAAATAACAAGTACAGCATCCAAATCTCACTATCTTGTACTCCATGACAACATTATCTGACTACTTGGAAACCAATTGTCGATACGAATTAGTAATAACAATATTTCCCCCAGTTGTCGCAATTTAATTGTCAAATCGAGTCGATGTTTTTCACGTACCTGAACCTGATCGAGGGACGTGATAGCAGTGGGAAGACGCAGTTATTCTAATGTAGACGGATTCATTTAAAATTTAAATATCTTACCTCCCTAATTCGCGTATCAAAGCACAACCGTTATATCAAAATCCTGCTGCTAATTTCCACATGATCAACTACAGGGTAAGTCCGTTAGAAACGTTCGCATAGAAAGCGGCCGAGTGGGTTTTTTACTTAAAATGCAACTTTCAGCTCATTGGTTTCATTATACTGAAATTGTATAATCGCAAAATCTTTACGGGATATGGAAATGTAATAATTTTCGTATTCAAATGGCAGTGATTGACATCTCGCCGGGCGGCCACCGCGCTCCCGCCGCATTGTGGCCCTGACCGCGGCCGACGATTGTGATCAAATCCAAAAACTATTTCAATATATTCTTCTGCACAAAGAACGTTTCCAACGACTTCTCAACTTGGGGTAAATTAAATAAATTCTTTGGGAATTTCCGTTACAAATTCACGAATTTTAATTAGTTTAAGTCCTGGCTAGTCATACGGAATTGAAAAAGAAACTGTCGCACAAGATTTTGCTTGAGATTGGGCGCGGACGTTATCCTTTGTTGTTTGTCGTTAATAAAATAGAAGATTGTCGCGAGATATGGTAACTATTTATTAGATCAGGAAAGAAAGGAAAAAGGAAACTTTGATAGACTTAATCCAACGAATCGAAGCTTGGGAGTGAAATCGTTACTGGGTACTTTTACAAAGATTCGTGGTTACTTAGGCTGCATTCAACCAAACGAGAAAAAAAATGTCTTGGTACAAGACACTCTTTAGAACTCGTGAGTAAATAATGTGTGTAATCATAGTCAGTATTAATTTAGGTGGTTTATAAAACTTGCGATGTTATTACCCCGTTGTAAAGAAATAAAGGGAAAGCGTAATTGCGTATCACTTAGCTAATTGATATCCGTTGTTAGTTAATTTCTCCAAACTATGACGGCGCTTACAGCAATTTAACAAGCACCTATGTACCTGTATAATTTTCGGGTGTACAAGAAGTGCGCAAAACAAACATTCATAGCTTTGACTTTTAGGATTGTGAACCGGCTCACCCAAGGCGATACTAAAATTTGTCCTAATTTCCTACTTTTGTTAGGTATCTAGTCTTTTTATTTTGTAATTCTCAATTTTAAAACTGCACCTTTTTTGGCAGAAATGAAATCTCGAATTAGTCCTTTAAATGAAGTGCGTGAACCATAAGAGGCGAGTCGCGTGCGGCGCGCCCCTCGCGCATTGTGCCGGGC
The DNA here is from genome assembly GCA_005406045.1 of Adoxophyes honmai. Taxonomy (NCBI): domain Eukaryota; kingdom Metazoa; phylum Arthropoda; class Insecta; order Lepidoptera; family Tortricidae; genus Adoxophyes; species Adoxophyes honmai. The sequence continues at coordinate 189,023 of BHDV01063339.1, forward strand.
CGCGGCAAAAAACGCTGGATTGTTTACCTCACTTTTTACCTTTTTACAATTTTTATCCGAATTTTATCGCGGCGCACGCGGCGACTGCCTTTATAGAGTTCTCAATGAAGCGTTATGCGTCTCCATTGTGAATAGCCAAGTCGCGGTAATTCATTTTTAATGTTAACTTAAATGTAGATAATCGGCGGACCATTCTCGCAGCCCTCTTCTTTTTATTTAATTTGTTGACATTGACGTGATCATTTATAAAATGTGGACACGTTATTCGATCCACATCGTTTTTTTAACGGTTACATTTGAGTACGTATTTTTGAGGATTAAATAAATTGCAGAACATTTTTGTTAAACCAATCTTTATTGTATATTTGTATGTGATAAGATACTTAGTTCAAATGGACTTTATTGATGGTGAAAGTAATAAATAAGCAATGAGTTTTAATACTGTTCACAGTGCCGTGCAAGTAACGTTTTAATATTAACATTTACATTTTATGGGAATTCTCTCCTTTATATTTTTACACCACAGTTATGTTAATTTGTAATGTTTGGTTAGTTTAGCAGGTAAAATATAAAATAAGACTGAAACAAAAATAATTTAACGTCCAAAATCTCTATCTTCTTTGAAGCATGGTCGGTTATTTTTTAACCCTTTCAAAGACTGTAAATAAACTATGAAAAAAACCTCAAAAGCGTCACTGCTGAGAAAGGGCACCATGAAAGAGTATTTTACTAGGGAACGTTGTTTGTGTTGGAGTCAACATAGCAAGCGATATACATAGTTCGCTAATATATTATATCTTAACGCAATGTTAATGTTACATGTTTTCACACAATATTTCGCTCAATGCGTAGCACAGTTTGCGAGAGGTAAATGAGACTTGAACATGATTAAATCTCCTTTTATTAAATATGTAAACATATCAACGTCTGTGAAACATGTTTTTGTGATTGACTCTAACACATCATCGTTCCTGTGAAATTTGCTAGAAATAAGTTAATCTTAACAATAAACCAAGATTGCCAATACTGAAAATACGATAAATTAAGAAATGTATAAAAAATGCATTCGACATCGATTAAATGCATGTTTGTGCACGGAAGTGCTAGCGCCAAGTCCGTGGATAATTAGCGCTGCTTGTGCCAGAGGTTTTAGGCGGTATTTATGGAAGCCAAATACTCGTTATATTTTTTTTCCTGCTGCTGTTGGAGTTTCTGCAGTTTTTTGACGAGTCCCTTGCTTATTTCCTTGCCTTCGTGGTCGTGAGTTGGAAGACCCTAAAACAAAGCATTTTTGATAAAGTAATTGAGTTAGGTAAAATTATTGGAAAGAACGCATTATTGTTTGTAGGTACAGTATAATCTCACTAATCCGGCACTATTAACCCATTAATGGTCAAAATGAAACTAGCAGAGATTCATCAAAAATTTGTTGATTTTATAATTAAAGAGGATAAAAGGAATTAGGAAGTGAGAAAAAAAAAATTTTTTTTTTTAGGCATTTTTGCGAGTTTTCTCACCTTTTCGGTAGAGTTTGGAGCGACGTTATTGTCGACAAGGTGGAGATTTATTTATTATTATAAAACTGTACCCAATCATATTACATTTAGCGTCAACAATTTAAATTTTTCCCTAAATTTTAAGTGTTCCCAAATTGGCACAGTGACCAAGAATGGGTTAAAAACCGAAGGATGCCGGATTATTGGAATGTTCGGATTACTGGATTATCGTGAAAAATTCATAGGCAACTAATAAAATAAAGCATTTCATAGAGAGAATAATGTCTTATGATGAAGTTTATTCGACTTTTTTAAATTATAAACTTGCCGGATCAGTGAGATTATACTGTATCTACTTCTTAGATTTTTTGTCGACGATTGAATTAACTGTAATAAAAATACTTTAGAATGACAGTGATGCCACCATCTATAAAAAACTAGCGGACCCGGCGAACTTTGTTCCGCCTGAGACAATGAATGAGCAGACTTTTGATTTAAAAGTACCGGGACAGCATGGGTTTTATATACAGTCGCACAAACACGACTTTTTTATGTATAAATTAGTATCTTATGTCTTTGTTCTGGAGGTTTGAAGCCTATTGAAGCTACCTCCCCACTACATTTCGGCCAAATCTGTTCTGCCGTTCTCGAGTTATGAATAATATAATTTTATAGGTATACATATATAGAAAAACAATATGCCAGCATTAACTCAAGAATGGCTAAACCGATTTAGATTATTTCGGATTAGTTTGAATGATCACAATCGTGGTTAACAGAATAAGTATTAAAAAAGTCACAAATACCTTTGATTTGAAATGCTGAAATATTGTTTTTAGGGTTCCGTATCCAAGGGGTAAAAACGGGACCCTATTACTGAGACTTCGTTGTCTGTCTGTCTGTCCGTCTGTCACCAGGCTGTATCTCATGAACCGTGACAGCTAGAGAGTTAAAATTTTCAATATACCTACCCACTTAATTGACTACGACAGTTTCATGTTATGTTTTTAATTTGATTAAACTTATTAATTTCTTGGTGTTCCTTTCTTTTAAAATACTATGTTACTTAGGCAGAGTCCTTATTTTTTATCTATTCTTTCGATTGGCATCATAAAAGTAGGATGTTTTTTTTTGACATTTAAATCGGTCTATTCCTAGACGAAGCAAGTAATTCTTAAAAAATCTATCAATACTGAATTACTGGATTTTAAAAATAAGTTAAAGTCTTCTTTGAGCAAAATACCTTATCTATGATATTTAAGGAACCTACTTCCCCTCCATGTCCCACTTTGGAACACCCTGTATAATTTTTAGAAAATCTATCAATACAGAATTACTAACTTGTAATAATAAGATAAAGTCTTCTTTGAGCAAAATACCCTATCTACGATATTTAAGCAACTTCCCCTTCATGTCCTATATTTGGAACACCCTGTGTAATTTTTGGAAAATCTATTAATGCAGAATTACTAACTTTTAAAAATAAGATAAAGTCTTCTTTGAGCAAAATACCCTATCTACGATATTTAAGGTACTTCCCCTCCATGTCCCACTTTGGAACACCCTGTGTAATTTTTAGAAAATCTATCAATACAGAATTACTAACTTGTAAAAATAAGATAAAGTCTTCTTTGAGCAAAATACCCTATCTACGATATTTAAGGTACTCCTCTTCATGTATTATATTTGGAACACCCTGTGTAACTTTTATAGAAAATCTATTAATGCAGAATTACTAACTTTTAAAAATAAGATAAAGTCTTCTTTGTGCAAAATACCCTATCTACGATATTTAAGGTACTTCCCCTTCATGTCTGAAATATGGAACACCCTGTATAGAAGTCGAACGGGATAAAAAGTATCCTATGTGCTATTCCTGGCTCTAAGCTATCTACCCACCAATTTTCAGCCATATCGGTACAGCCGTTCTTGAGTTATAAGTGGTGTAACTAACACAACTTTCTTTTATATATATAGATGGCAACAAATGACAATAAACTATTCTTAGGCGCAGCGCAGACGACAGAGTTTTGTGCGATCGAGTCTGCGCAGCAATAAATTGTCTGAATGGCGCGCTGACAGTTTCCACGAAACTCTAAATGGAAATTCCTGGAACCTGTCAGCGCGCCATTCAGACAATTTATTGCTCCACAGACTCGATCGCACAAAACACTGTCGTCTGCGCAGCGCCTTAAGGAAAGACTAACTACTTAAGTACCTACTAAAGTTTGTTATTCTTACCAAAATGACAAAAATCATGATCGAATTGAGAACCACTTCTTTATTTAAAGTGAGGGAAAAAAGCGTCACTTTTATTAACCGACTTCAAAAAGGAGGAGGTTCTCAATTCGACCTAATTTTTTTTATTTCACGGTGAAGTTTATTTTATGAGAACTCTTTGGAAATTTCAAATTCGGAACGCTTAATCTGAAGCAATAACCGCCGGCTAGGAAAGGTGTTATAACAAATGCCGTTTAAACATTATTGTTTATCACAAGAGAGAAAAACAAGCAAGTGAGTCACCTCATGGTAAGCAATCACCTTCATACAAAGTTAGTCTTTCTTACTCAGCTAATGTTGACCAATCGACCGCCCTAACTCATTTGTCTTAATTTTTAATTAAATTTGAGGAGTCTATACATTGAGGTCGCAGTCGCAATATCATTGCACCTATGAATATTCAAAATTTTATCAGACTAATTTAAATACTTAATTGAAGTAATGCATTGCTTAGAATTAACTAATTGTGAGTAAGAAGCACTATTTTTTTATCATCACTTTGATTTCACCCTGTATAATAAAAATCCATCTAAAGGAGCTCATATTTTTCAGAACCCACGTTAGTACGGAGAATAGCTAGACGACGTAAAAAAACTATTTAGTCCTTCAGATAAATTACCAAAAAACTTTTGGCAAACAAAAAATTACGATAATACAGCGTTTAAAAGTTTCGCGTGACGTCACAAGCCTCCACTCCGGAAGTTTGATATTCTATAACTTTGACGATGTTAAGTTATTTGATAAACCAAAAACAACGTGTCTATTTTTTTCCATAATCTAAGTAACGGCCTAATTTGAATTACATAAATATTTTAACTCAGTTGACATCCCTATGGGATTCTATGTTTCTTGGTCGCTCCACTGACCTGGTCATCAAACTGGGAGTATTTGTCAGTCTCCTTGCGGAACAGGTCCCCCGGCGGGATCTTCTTCAGCTCGTCCTTGAGCCGCTGCGCCTCCGCCAGCTCCTGCTTTTTCTTCAACTTCTCCGCTTCTAACCGCTTCTTCTCTTCACGTTCTCTTGTCAATTCTTCTTTGCTCACGAGTTTCACCACTGTGCGATCTGTTTGGGAATAGTCTTTAGTTATGACGCAGCCACGTTTAGAGTTCTGTGCCTCTAAAGGAATAAGCTTACCAACAAAAAAATCATTTTCGATACAAGCTTTCTTTGCCAACTGTACTTCATTGTCATCCACCCTATACTACGTGCACCAGATTTCAAGTCAATCAGACCAACCGTTGAAGATTTCCCTTCATCGGAGACAGTCCCGACTGGGCCACGAGAAGCCCACTGCCGGAATATTGTATTGTCATCCAAGTTACGTAGGTATACCAAATTTCAGCTCAATCGGTCTATTGGAAGCGGTTCAAATCTTCCTTGCAAGATTTGTAAACATACAAAAGTGAAGTCAAATAACAAACGTTTCTAAAAAAGGTCAGTTCAATAGTATCCATTTGAAGCCGTGGTAGCCCAGCGGTTCGACCTGTGGCCTCTCAAGCAGAGGGTCGTGGGTTCAAACCCCGGGCTCGCACCTCTGAATTTTTCGAAATTTATGTGTGATATCGAATTTGATATTTATCACGAGCTATTCGGTGAAGGAAAACATCGTGAGGAAACCTACACACAGCGATGAAGTAATTCAACGTTGTGTGTGAAGTTCCCAATCCGCACTGGGCCCGCGTAGAAACTATAGCCCAAGCCCTCTCATACTGAGAGGAGGCCTGTACCCTGCAGTGGGGCGTATATAGGCTGATGATGATGATGATGATGATGAATAGTATCCGAAACCAACGAGCATGTATGAAGAGATTAATTAATGTGGATGAAGCCAAAGAGATATGCCAGGATCGTAGCAAGTGGAGCAAAATAGTCTCTGCCTATGCTTGTGGAAAAGAGGTGTTACGTTTTGTATGTATGTAAACAAAAGCGGTCACCAGGCTTGTCCTCCAGCCGCACGCCCAGCGCGGGCAGGTCGTCGTCCCGCAGCGAGTCGCACAGCGCCAGCACGGCCGCGGCCTTCGCCGCGCGCGCCGCCTCGCGGATGCGCCCGCGGAACCTGCTCAGGGCCTCTAGGTACGGCATCACCGCCTGTTCCACCTGAGGGGAAGGACAATCGGTCTGACCAGAATCTTACAACATAAACATATTCTCACGCCTGAATTCCCAAGAGAGGCGGAGCACGTTAATTAAAAAATCCAGAGCCACGTTTAGCAATTTCACACAGTGACAGGTTGGTAGCCCATCGCTCACAATACCCTACCCTTTCCCAGAGTCGCCCTCTTACGACATCCACGGGAAGAAAGGGGGTGCTATTCTAACCCGGCACCACACGAATATTACGTAAGGGAAATAAGTAAACAGCTGACACTCTGCCGTCTTAGCACGACAGGACGCGAGTAGAGATACGCGCGACATAGATACCTGTCACTGTCTAACTAGACTTAACTAGAGCGTCAGGCTAGCAAGCTGTCAATATTATATCTATTTTATTTACGTTAAAATCTAAAGTTAAGCTAGTAGTGGTCGCGACTCGAAGAAAAGTCGTGACTTTTAATACATAACGTCTCGTATATTCCACCTCCTCCATTCGGGAATACGGCGCGCTGTTTACTGCTCTCGATGATCTTGAAAAATAAGGATAACTCAAGCAGTGGGTCAACGCTCGAATTTGGCTGTGTTCCGCTACCGGTCTTTACACATATTAACGCCGTCCGCGTCTTGCATTGACCTTTGTGAACTGTGACTGTGAAATACACACATTTTTTAAGATGAGTGCGTCTCCTGGTAGTTTCATCACCAAAGCTGCTCTCAATGTATTTTGAGGCACGATAGTTTCATGTTCAAAGCCAGTGGCGTAGCTACCAAGGGGCTAGGCTGTGTCCCGGGCCCTCAAGCTCAAGGGGCCCTCGAATCCTTACCAGAATTCTCGATCGAACTAAACTTTTGAAAATTTCTTACACATTTTAATTTGACAAAACTTAACCAGTTTAAATAGCAGTGGGCCCCTATTTTTAATTTGCCCCAGGGCCCTTGGTTACCTGCCTGTGGCGTCACTGTTCAAAGCTCAATGTAGTTTGAGGTACTCACGTTGACATTGTCAGCGTCTCCGACGGGGAAGCCGATCCCTCCGCGCGGGCCCTCGACGGCGCCGAAGACGTGCAGCACGTCGGTGATGTAGCGCGCGGCGCCCGCCAGCAGCGGCGCGGGCGCGGGCTCCGAGTGCCGCAGGAACATGTGGCACGCCGTCACCAGCTCGCGGAGCGCGTCCAGGGCTCCACGGGTGTCGATGTTATCTGCAAACGGGCGACACGTCGTTACCATGTAGGCTTAGGACTTTTGGATGCTCGCCGTGGTTCTAGAATCCATGGAGTCGCCATTTATGTTAAATTACTAATAAGATTTTTTTCTAAGTCTAAAAAATAGTCTAGTAAAATATGTAATAGTCTAAACATAATAATTTACTTTATTTTATTAAAATTAAAATATTTTTCCACAGCTAATAGGTATGTTTTATTGGGCACTATTGAAACTCCGATGAGGTACTGTAACTTGTGTAGAGTTATGATAAAATTAATAATTAATTATTAGTTACTGATATATCTGCATAAATTATAACACTTATTTTTACACTTTGATTTGTTGTTGTCAAAAAAATATTTAGGATAATGGCGACTCCATGGATTTTAGAACCACGGCGAGCATCCAAAAGTCCTAAGCCTAAGCATAAGATACGTAGCTTATTCAGCCACACTAGCGGTTTCGTTGGGTGCGCGATCAGGTCGGCATAAACTTAAACTTGGAAATTTTTTAAGTCGAGCCTAATAGATTTACCAAGTTAGCAACATTTTTTTGACGGCGTCTCACAACGAATTTACATCAGCTTGCCGGCCTGACGCGCTGGGCGGACCGATTCAATGCCTTGACGGGCCACTCTGTGGCCCGCAGGCCTGGATTTAGCCAGCCTTGCAATACATCCACTATACTCGTTAAATCACACAGATTAATTCAGTCGGCATGCTGACAGCCTCGTTGGTCTCTTTTCAATTATTGATCATCATGTAAAATCGTTGTGGCCAGCCGCAGCCAGTCTTTACAAATTATGGTCATCTGTAAGATCTACTAGCTTTGGTGTATGCTATGGCGCGTACTGACCGCACAGCGCGGCGTATACGCGCGCCTTGGCGATGGAGATCGAGAACGCGAGCGCGCGGTCGGCCGGGCCCCACGTGCCCCCGCTGGCTTCCTCGTAGCCGGAGCGCAGCGCATCCTTCACGGTTAAGAAGAACTCCTGAAACAGCAAAACAGTCATATTTATATTCATACTAGTTGTGCCCGAGACTCCGTTCGCGTGTAATAGTGAGTAATTGTCCCCTTTTTCCCCACATTTTCCAATGTTTCTTTGCTCCTATCAGTCGCAGCGTGATGTTATATAGATTAAAGCCTTCCTCGGTTAATGGTCTAACACAAAAATATTTTTTTCTATTCGAACCAGTCGTTCCTGAGATCAGCGCGTCCAAACAAACAAACTCTTCAGCTTTATAATATTGGTACAGATTCATTTATTAATTGCAACCAAGGCATTTAGAGCAGATGGCCGATGGAGTGAAAAAAAAGCTCGAATGGAGACTAAAGGCCGGTCGCGGAGCATAGCGAAATTCGAATTCTGACGCGCCACTATGTATCTCTGTCGCACGCGTGCATTAATATTGCCCTCACGCTCGAACTTAACCACGTGCGTCGCACTGTATCGAGTTAGATAGCAGCGGGCTCGAATTTCCCTGTGCTCCGCGACCGGCATTTAGCTGCAAATGCAAAACCGCGTGATTGATTTCTAGAAATCCAACCCGCCACCTGCTTTGGCGTAAACATCACTGTGACGTCACTCGATCCCTACAAAATCAGACGGGCTATGGTGTTAACGTTCACAACTTCACATCATTGAATTGACAGCTCGCGAGTTAAAAACAACGCCCACTTTTAATTATAATTCAATACTTTGTAATTTTGCTACTTAACTTGATCTTGAGCCTGACAACATTTCACTCAGTAAAACGGATACTCTCACGTCTTTATATCGAGATTGCTAGACATGTGGCGCATTGCTCCCAATGATCGGTCACGAATCGGTCCGAGTGAGTCTCAGCTTACCTTTATGTGTAAAATTTGACTCACGTTAAACATCTTCTCAGTCTGAATGGCCATCTCTATAGTGTTGATAGAGTAGTCTAAACTTTACCGTTTCGTGTGGCTTTGCCTATATGGGAATACAGGCGTGATGAATTATGTACAGTAGTGGTGTTAGGGTAGGCCACGGTATCTCATAGTTACGGGGCGCCATAGAAATCTCGTCGCCCAGAGCGCTGGCGCTGGTAGTGTTAAAGCATGTAATTTGACTCACGTTAAACATCCTCTCAGTCTGTATGGCCATGTCCATGGTGTTGCTAGAGTAGTCCAGGGTCTCCTTCCAGCCGTGCAGAAGGAAAGCGAGCCTCAGCTGGCGCGCCGTGTGCCGCTGCAGCGCGTCCGATATCGACACGAAGTTCTTGAGGGACTTGGACATCTTGCAGCCGGAGATGGTGAGGTGCCCCGTGTGCAGGAAGTAGTTGACCCAGCCTGGCTTGTCGAAGTGGGCCTGGGGAACACGTAAAGAGAAGGCTACACGACAAATGAAAAGTATTTAGTCCGTCACATAAAACATCACAAAATATTAAACATTTATTTTCTATTTTCTTTGACAAACAAAAAATGAACTACAGCACTTAAAACTTTCGCGTAACGTCACAACACGGTAATTTTTTTACCGAGGCATCACGTCACAAGCTCACAAGTATTCACTCGGAAGTTTGATGATCTACAACTTTGTCAATGTTTAAGTTATTTGATAAACCAAAAACATGGCTTGGTGTAAAGGCATTGTGATCCCCGGAACTAAATAGGGTATGTATACGTATTCTTTCGAATGGCATTCCACCGTTTCCCGAGATGTCCGTAATTGGCAGCCCGCCGGCTCCCGGCCTTAAGTGTATTGTTTTAAATTGGTCATGTAATATTTAATTAAGACTAGCAAAGTTCACATGAATGGAATAACATTCACTGATACATAATTAAAGAAGCAATTTAAGTTGAATTCGAAGATACGTGGTTTTCATGCAGCCTTCACTTATTTTTGACAATCATCATCATCACACATGATTCAAGCTACATTGGTCAACGAACGTTGTCTTTATACTAGACTGTCCGCCGACCGCTGTCACCTAGTCAGGCTGCGACACCTGTTTCTCGGTCAAGTTATTGCGCAAAATACAAAAGGTCACATCACTATTAGCATGCGTCACAGAATCTCAAGCTTTGTATCTATTACGATAACATTTACTTTCAACAAATAACAAGCACTGGTCAATCCCAGTTGCAGCTATCTCTCGCGATAAGTCTCCTTACTTCAAGTCACCTCATTATCGTCGGGACAGGTCATTGCTCCCAGTGTGCATTTGTTTTTGTGTCGTTTTGTTACTATGTGGCGACAGTCAATATCCCTTTCGCACAGCGAGCTATGAATGTATGGAAGCAGAACGTCTCTATAATTTGCTGCGAGCGTGTCTTGCCTATATTCTTGAACGGCTTAGTTTAGGCAGTAGGCAGAGAATAGTAAACGCTACATACGCAAAACCATGACCATTTCACGTGTCGTACGAGGGCTGATTGAAAAGTTCGCGGCCTGAGCATTAAAAAAAAAAGTTTTTAATTTTTTTATGCTGCCATTTTGAACTCTCA